>CAEFZX010019550.1:0-51372 GCA_903066825.1 Alfaro cultratus | reverse complement strand
CGCACACACACACACACACACGCACACACACACACACACACACACACACACACACACACACACACACACACACACACACACACACACAGTCACCATGGTTGTGGGCCTGTAAAGCTCTGGCCTGCCATCAGGACCAATTTGGGTTTCAGTAGTGATTAGTGGACAGCTCACTCCACCAGCTGAGCCGCAGCTCAACTTATTAACCCTTGTGTGATTTTTAGGTCATTCTGACCCCCTTTTTTCTTTTTTCTTTTTTTTTTCAAAATACACACACAAAAAAGTGCACAATGAGACCGACTACAGCAAGGTTGCAGCATGATGCCAAAAAGCTTTTCTTCTGCTCCCACAAACACAGAACGTTGCTAATCTACTTGACCTGACATTAAAAAAAGATTTAAAAAAAAAAAAAACAGATCGTGATTAACTCAAATCAAGCTCGTCTGAATGGTTTAAAAAAAGGACTGACTCATGCAGCGCTGCAACAAATAACATCCTGTTTGGGATCCTAAGATTTAATTAGAGTTTAAATGTTCACAGTGTATTGGCACAGCAAGAACACCGGGGTATTTTAGGCCTCCCGTTTGTGCGACCCAGTGAATCTGCAGCTGTCTTACATGTTGGATGTTTAGAGTAAATGTGAAAACAAAGATTTTAAATTCACATCCATGTGATGCGATTTTTTTCTGTTTTTTATTCAGGCTTTAACATTCAGCTGTGTGAGAGCACAACAACACAATCTCTTTTTTTCTTTCCAAAAATGAAAATCTCCACAGATAAATCATAATAAGTGATCAGCTTAAAGGTTTACATATTAAATATACCCACCTTGGACATGGATGCTGTCAACGTTTCTGAGGTTCAAACTGTTATTCTGAACATTGAGGGCTGGATTGAAAATGCAACATTCATCCACAATAATCTAAGGTTGAATTTGTTTTGTATTTTCCTCTATTGAGGAAGATACAGAAGTTGAAAAAGGATTATATGTAAAGTCTTTTTTTTTTTTAAATAAAGAAACTGTAATTCCCAAGATAATCAGTTCCATGTCTGTACCTTTGTTATTCAGATTTTTAGCCACATTGGGCTGGACAAGGCCCAAGCCCTTAAGAAATTATTGATGATGTTCAGGAACTACCCTCTGGCACCAACTAGGAAATGCTGAACTGCAGTGTTTCTGCCTACATCAAGCAAGAAAGAAGCTCATCCTCCAAAGTTAATATTTTTCAACCTGACAGAAATTTCTAGCTGCAAATATGCACAAGCCAAGTGGCTTCTGGACAAAAGTTTTGTAGCGTTTGGTATCAATATTTACATCAATGTTTGGCTTATGTAATTATTCGTAATTATGATAATTCAAATATTAAGACAGTTAAGCTTTTCAAGTTTTACGTATGAGTCAAACTCGTCAAACTCTCGTTAAGGAAGGAATTCAAAACTACCAACTATAAAAAAGCTTCACACAACAAGGTGCCATCGCTGACAGGCTTATTTTGCATGAAAGTATGAGAATTCATAAACAAAATAGTCCAAATTTCCAGCTGAATTATCCTCTTTCTCTAACAACTGACATGCAATCAGAAAAGATAAAAGAAATACATACATATTTAATGATAACATGGGGATCAAATCGGATTAATGAATGAAATGTGACAAATTGAAAGGGAATGCTTAAAAGTAACTTCAAAACTAATTAAAGCAAGAAAACAAGGGAAGAGAAAGAACAGCAGAACAACAATGCAGCTGCAATCACAAATACTGTGTTTAGAAAGTGGCGGGAGCCATCGGGGCTGGAGATGGCTGATGTCTGGGGACGCTGTCCAGATTCACTCCTCCCTGCCACTTTGGAACAAAGAGTCATAAAACTCGACCGTGTGGTCAGGGCTAACCTAAAGCTAATGACAGTTAAGTGAATTTGTATGGCGGAAACAAAAAGAACGACAGTGGACAACAGAGAAAGAACGAGAGAAAGCCAATGACTGGTCACTCCAGGATATTGCAGCATTATTTTTGTGATTGTTGTGCCCTAAAATTCCTGATTTTGGGGCACCTTTTTCAAAACGGTGTGGTCAAAGTTGCAGTTTTTTAAGCTTTACTTTAAGTCATGACATGGTCTTGAAAAAAGTTGAAATTGCTGCACATAACCTTTCCTTTCTTTCTCTTTTTCTCGTCAAGTTAAAATCTCTCCTTACCTGACAAAACCCTGCATCATCGTCCTGCTGCTGGCCTCTGCTCTAACGTCTCTTTCTATTGTGACAATAAAGATTTTCTTTAAGTATATGGAAACAATGAGCACAACTTGTGAAGAGAAATTAAAGAGGCTTGGGTTTATTCCTGGCATTAACTAACAAGCAAGAATGTAAAACAGGAAACAATGACATTAGTATTCTTGTTAACAAGCTTCATGTTATAAACTAGCATGAATTACCACCATTTAGCTAACATTATCTGCATGCAGCATCATTGCTCAACTTACTTGGTTTGCTTGAAGGAAAATTGGAAAGTGTTTTTTTGCGTTTTGGCTCTGGCTAGTTACTGGACATGACACCAACTGTGCTGCTCAGCGTTGATCTTCCGTCGGTGATTAGATCCACAGGTGTAACCGGCGTTAGCATTCGCCTGCTACACCCCAACAAAATTGTTGGATTCAGTTAATGAAATACTTAATAGTGAAATGTCTCACATATATATTGTGCATCATCAAGTTTTACTAATGTACCTATCGCTCATACTAAGAAGACAAACCTTCACCCTGTTATAATCTGTACACCATGCCGAAAAACTGAATTCATACTAGAAAACAGACCAGTTTATATTGATGAAAATGTACCAATTCTGCCAAGAAGAGTGGTCAAATATCCGGCCAAAATTATGCCATCAACTTGTTGATGGCTACAAAACGGTGTGTGGTTGAGGTGCAGCTCTGGAAGGCCAATTAAACCAAATTTTTCTGGGGGCGTATGAACAGACGTGAGCAAACTTGCTGGCAGTTGAGTAGAAAACACAACTTTAAAGATAAACTAAGATTTTAGTGCACTAAATTTAAATGCCAGCAAGTAGTATTGGAAAAACCTTTTCACTTTCAGCACGTTTATTCAGACTGGGGGGAAAAAAAATCTAGTGTTAAGAAATAAACATTTAACGACATCAACAGTGGGACAATTGCTGGCACCCATAGTAATTAATTGAAGATAAATGTAACGGAGAAATTTGATTACTAATTAGTAATCAGATAAACCTTGGGTTTATCCTAAGTATACACATGATGTGACACAGATAGTATGTTATTGGTTGCTATGCTGATCAAGGGCCTGTTATCTTACCACTGTGCAAAATGATATTTAAAAAAATATCAAAATCTCACTGAACAGGGATGTGTTTAGGTCAACTAAGTATCCATAATGTCCATCAGTCACTATCTACATACCACTATCTAAATATAAGGAAGTTATTTGGGAGCCATACCTAAATAAAATCCTTCTCTGCCAAATAAAAACCTGCATAATGAAGTTTACTAAATTCTGCTGAGCTTTAACTAAAACTAGCATTTAACTTTCTGAAAACAGACACTGAAGATGGAAGCTTTTTCACTGTTAAACAGAGGATGAATCAGTGGGAAAGCAACTCCCATCCACTGTTAGCACACGGTTCAGCATGCGGTTTTTAGCACGACGCTCAGGAGGAGCGCGGCAAATGTCACGGCCGGACAGCAGGGATCCAGGGGAGTTTCACGCCAGATTGTCAGTTCCCAAAACCACAGAGAAAAATCCTTGTAAAAGCGCATCATCAGAGTGACCCCACTGGACTGCGCACAGAGTAAAAATCTCATGGGGTCCAAATGACCCCCCATCTCTTAAGACCATGGGAGGGTTAATTATGGTGGAAAATCTGTCATGCTGTGGGCCTGTTTTTCTTCAGCAGCTCACTTGAATCACTTTAGAGACGTGATTTTCACACGTCTTTATGACGAGTGGCAACAAGTCACACTTTATGCAGACAAATGACAATAAATTTAAAATTTGATCACCAAATTGTTGTTTATATAATTGGCTAAATTCAAATGTCCATACCCTGGACCCAACATATTGGTGGTTCAGCATTTGTGGATTCACCTAATTGCAGATTTTTCTGTGGAACAAAACTCCAAATAATTTGAGGGCAATTCAACGATTTCTTTCTAATAGGATATATAACATGTTGGGAGTATTTTTATGTTTAACTTTGGTAACTTTTGTAATTTATGATTTAAAAAATTTGTAGAACATTTTTCAAATATTAATGTCAATACAGTGAAATGAGTGAGTAAATATACACACACACACACACATATATATATATATATATATATATATATATATATATATATATATATATATATAGTGTTGAATAAACAACACTCGCATATTATGCGCAAATTCTGTACACAAAGCTCTCTGGAAATAAAATGCTGCTTAGGGAAGCTGAAATGCCTCGATATGCTATTGGCTGGCATTTGAGGAGCAGCCAATCCAGTGGGGGATTGGCTGCTTTAGCCCTCAACCAGGTCCTTACACTTTGTTTCTCAGACATGTTCCTTTTGAGACCAGATTCGTCGCCTATGTGCCAGAAGAAGGTCATGACAATCCAGCAGAAGGCGGCACATCAACCCCCACGCTCCCTGGAAAAATTATGGTCATATATATGCAGCTGATAAATATATTCACGCTCGCCACGGATATGTAATGCTTTTGACTTTAGCTGTAACACCTAGATAAAAAGAAGTCGCAAGTACTAACTGGATTCATTCAGACATTAAACCAGAGTCAAACGCACTCCGGAATAATGAAGCACATGCTTCAAATGTGAGGTGAAATGTAATTTTCTGTGTTTAAGTGTGTTTGCGGCAGACTGCAGGCCTTCCCATTATAGCAGTCTGCCTGGGACTGGGTCCAGACTTCGGTCGGAGATGAGAATTACATTTCAGGACAGCGAAACTGATAATTACTGTCCCTTTTAGAGAGGGAGCTGTGTCCAAATGCAGAAAAATTTCCGGGAACTAAAGCACAGGCAGCTTAGGAAGGCATAGAAATGAGTCTTTATAAATTGCCCACCAAAGTCTAAAACAAAACACATCATAATGTGTTGCTGAGACCTTTGGTTTTGCACATGGATTTCTCTTTCTTCTGGTGACGATGTCTGGGCTGTCTAAGTAATATCTGGATTAGAAGTTGGCAGCAGTGTGCCATGTCCGTCACCTCCTGTTGAGCCCACACTTCGTCTCAAAGCGCAGTCGTGAAAGTGACTCACACACACAGGGCAGTAATCTTTAAAAAGAACACACACACACACACACACACTGCATCTCTTCATTAACTGAGGCTCTCCTTCGAGCGCAGAAGGTGGATTTGTTGGAATCAAGTGTGTGACTAGATCCCGGGTAATCTCCACCACCATGAATTGCCGTGTGTGTATGTTAGTTAAATGAAGTAGCCTGACTTCCTGCCTCCTCATTAGCACCAAGCAAAGTGCATCCAAGACATATTGCGTTGTCGATAGTAATCTGGGTACTGCTGTCTCCACTTCTGCAGGAATTACTTACCGACTTCCCCTCCTGCACACACACAGGTAATTAATTTGACAAAAGCCGCACCAACTCCGGTCACTTTGACTTCTTCGCAGCTAATGACTGCGACGACTCGGACCTTGATTTCCCGCGCCACGACTTGCGGAAAGACAAAATGAGTTGGCATCCTTTGTGCCTTTCACCTTTGCTGATTTCGCCACAGTCTGTTGAGAGCAAGAGCCGAGACCACAGCGATAATTTGCGGTTGTGAAATGACTGATATCAGGGATGTGGACACTTGCCAAATGAGTAAAGCCTCGTGATGACTCATGTGTTAGTGCCGAGCTTTGAAGTTCCAGTATTGTTTGTGCGGATCAGAGATGTAAGAATTTTTTTTTTTTTCAGGAAGAAAATGGTGTGATTAAGTCCTAGGAGGGGCTGGCCCGATTTTAATGAAACAAGGTGAGAAACCTGGTGAAATTCATCTGAGCAAACTCAGTCTGAGTTGTCAGGAGAAAGGTAGCCTCTGCTTTTTCAGGGGTTTTTTAATAATTTTTTTTAAAGACACCACGCTGAAAATAAGCACGTCATAGTGGAACTGATTTTGTGACCAAGTGCCGTTTTCTTGTCTTTACCTGAAACTCACCTTTAGAGTGAATGAAGCCCTGACTTAATAACAAGAGAGAGAACATTAGCATCCAAAATGTAACCCAAAATATCAATACCTAGTTGACATCATCTCTTCTTATGCAAACACATGAACCAGTGTTTCATATTGCAGTAGCATTATGGTTCGGCGCAAGTGGTTATCTTGCGCCGAAGATAACCACTTCGGCGGTTAAACATTAAACATTTAAACATTTAAATGTAAATTTACATTACATTAAACATTCACTAAACATTAAAGTAATTAAACATTTACTACAGCTCAGAGTTGAAAAGTTGAATCTTCAAACCTCATAACATAAAATCTACCTTAGGCTGTGGTTGCCACTAAATATATTTAGTATTTAATTATTATTATTATTATTATTGACTATTACTTTGGGCTTTTCAGTGACAAAAGCACATGTTGTTTGTTGCTGTGGTTTCTCTGTTCTCTATTTATTTTTCTCTCTTTTTGCAAGTATAGCAGCAGATTCATACAGACAGCTCTGGAAAAAATCAAAAAACATTCCACCAAATATTGATTTCTGAACTCTTTCTGAGTAAAAACATTAGTATTGTTGTTTCTGAATGAATATGAACTTGTTTTGCATTATTTGAGGCCTGAAAGCACTGCATCTTTTTTTGTTATTTTGACCGTTTTTTATTTTCTGCAAATAAATGTTTGATTGGAATTTCAGAGAAATGATGTTAGTAGTTCATAGAATAAAAGCACAATGTTCAGTTTACTCAAACATACACCTATAGAGGGTAAAATCAGAGAAGCCTGATCATGTAAGTGATATATATATATATATATATATATATATATAAATATCAGCAAGGACATGTAAGAAAAAAAATGAAATAGTTAATGTATAATTACTGTAAGCTAACTTTAAATGTTGTCTATTTGATGTTTGTAGAATGGATAATTCTGTTCAGTGGGTTATAATGAACTGCTGTACTTAGCCACACTAGGAGACATTTATTGAGTGTGTAAATAAATCTTCGTAAAAAGTTTGTACCTCTAAGAAAGTCTCTTATTGTACCTCACAGCTTCAGCGAGTTGCCTTCTGTATCGGTCACAAAAAGAATCAAGAAGCCTTTGTCATAAATGTGAAAAAGTGGGGGGTAGATAAGTGGTAGTGGCAAGAGTTGAGAAGGGATTGGATCTCAAAAAAGAAATAAAAAACAAACAGAAAAACATCTTAGGACGGTTTTTGCTAACATTGCAAATCGCTGTCCTTGAAACACAAAGGCGTAAACAGAATATTTCTTTTTTTTTCTCTCTCTCTCACTTCGGCAAATGAAAGCAAGGGCTTCTTTTGTCACCCTATTGTTACCTGCGCTATACTGAGCGTGTGCAGTGCGTTTGCTGCTTTTATTGTGAAAGAAAGCATCAAAGGTTTTGTTTCAGTCGCGTATTTTAGCTTCAGCTTATATTCCTTTGGACATGCACAATCTCTCTTTGCACGCAGTTCTTTTCACAGAGCTGCTGTTATGACAAAGCTCCACCGGAAGATGAAAGGGCTTTTAACTGAGAACATGATTTGTGTGTTTTGAGCAGAAACTTGCTAATACTAAGTGGGAGCTATTCTGCTCCAAATGTCTGAGGTGATCTGTTTATTTTGAGTGATTTAAAAAAGAAAAGAAAAAAGATGTACATTTACATATTAAGGATTTGGCAGATGTGTCAGGTGGTTTGATGAATTTCTTGAAACTTGCGTGCTGGTTCAAAAGAGGCGGCAGTTTGCTCAAGGGTAGGTTTCTGATGTGAGCTGTTTGCATCGTCTTTATCAATCCTCATGTTGTTCCTGAAATATTAACCAAAGTCTCCAGTTGTAAATCTTACACAGTAACTCTGTATGGAAGGAAATCCTGGGATAATTCAAGTTCCTGCTGTTGCTTTCTGGAGTCTTTTTTCTCTCTCTCTGAAATGAGCTTGTAGCTCCTCTCACTGCAAAACCCCCGCATAAAATCTCACCCAGTAATTTTGGTATGGTTTCTGTCAAAAATATCTTAGTTGAAATAACTTAGAAGTAACTTTTCAGCAATATATGGGAGCTTGTTTTAAGCCAATAGTTCATTATTATTCATAAAAAGTGCTAGTTCCACTGGCAGATTATTTCACTTACGGGAAATTATCTAGTTATAAGTGAAATTATCCGTCAGTAGATTTAGTACTTTATTTTAATCAATATTAAGGAATTATTAACTTAACATAAGCTCCTGTTTCTTGCTGAGGGTTTACTAGTAGCTCAGTTTTGTCTTATTTCAAGTGTACTAAGACATTTGCACTAGAACTAGACCAAAAATACTTGGTAAGATTTTGTGCAGATCCCCTAGAACCGATTGCAGTTTTCTGGCCGATCGGTGATTACCGATCTTTAAAAAACCTGACCTGCCAGTTCCAATTTTGGCCGATACCTTTATATTTTTTTTGTCTGAAATGTTGCTAAATATAACAGGATTTAGTGGTTGAGTTGGCAACAGTGGGGTGACTATTGTTAACTTCAAACATGACCTGATGGTTCAGTCTGTCAATCGAACCTCCCAGAGGGGAGAGCAGAAGAGAACAGTGGCTGATTTCTAGGCCTTTGCTGAGGTGGATAGGATGAGGGGATAAGATCGGCTTCACATATAAGTATCGGATGATCGCCGATCTCCCGAAATTAAGGAAACCGGCACTGACAAATAGGCCCACCGATAAATTAGTGCACCCCTACTTAAAATGGATACGTCTACGCCTTGCAGGACCTGCTACTAATCTTGTGCTTTTATGAACTTATTTTTGATAATTCCACAATATCACAGTATAAACACAAGAAAGTGCAACACAGCCTGATAAATTGTGAAACTGAAAACCAGCAATAATTCCGGCTTCTGATAAAATGATACAATTATTTAGTGATGATCATCTTATCTAAAACACTTATTTACTGTCACGTTGATTTTGATAAATAGGTCAAATAGAGACTAATCACACACTGAGTTTCATATTGTTATTCAAGAGTTTATTGAGAAAAATCCTTTCTGTTGCTTTGCTCTCTACAGTGCAGCTGAAACCCTGTAGCTTTAGCACAGCGTTACTTAAGCTTCAACTGTATGCCTGCGACCAGACGTATTTCCAGATTGCAGGTTGTTTGTCTTATTGGTCATGGAAAAGCGAGACAGCTGATTGGAGCGGCAACAAGTTGCTGGGTTGGTGCTGTGATTTTGGTCACTTCTGGCAACGTTTCTCTGGCATTTCATTAAAATCCATTTGGTTTAAACCTCGGTAACCAGCCTCAGCTCTTCTGGTGCAGCGTCTCGTCATACTAAAAGCTCATCAGAGTGAAAGGCGCACAGCACCATCCACTTCCTGTCAGTTTGTGGCTTCTTCATGTGAAACAAGTGACATCATGTGAAGCGCTGGATATTAACATGCCAGCTTTAAGCTCGACACCAGGCAGCCGTATTTCAGACTTATTTTCAAGTTAAAGAAGAAAAGTGGCTCTTGACTTGAGTCAACCTGCTGCGTTAACAGAGCAGACTAATAAAGCCTGTCCATTTAAACGCTCGGCTACGAAGTTCTGGACGAGGATCCCTGACTCCGGCAGCGTTTGTCTGGCAGCAAAACAGAAATAAAGAACGAAGAACACTGAGCGAATACCAGCACTGGGTAATTATTAGCCCAAAGCAGCGACGAAGCCGTCATCGCAGCGAAGATGCGTAAAAACACTGAAATTTATAACAGATTTTGTGAAAACAAAATTAAAAAAGGGATTGTTTCAGTTCTTTTATTAAGTATTAATGACCACTTTAGATTTCGAACAGCGTCTTTATTAAGGCTATTTAACACTGATCCATTTCTAGATTTATGACTCGTTTTTTCCGATTTGCCTAACAAATATTGTTAAAATGTTGCCTCGTGAAACAAATATACTATATGATGTGTCTAAACACCAGAGGCGAAGCGATTACACCAACATTTAAATCAATTAGCATTAAAACCGTACAAAATGTAAGTGCTCTAAAGACAAACCCCAACTTTTGATGACATTATCTGAAAAGTCCTGGAAAGCAGGTAATATTCTAACTATAATAGATCAACCAGTTGGAGTTAATAGTTCATATAGCTGTCAAACTCTGTCTTCATATATTCGCAGCCAACCAATTTCCCTGGGGAAATTCTCCTTCTTCACATTTTAAAGTAAACTAAACAAGCCGGAGCAACACAAAGTCCTAATTAAATAACTTTTTCCAATCTTAAAAAAAGAAAAGAAAAAGAAAGAAAGAAATCTCAGCGACTAATCTAGTCATGCTCCTTTTGTTATGGATCTTTTATACCTGAAGTGTGTCAAATTATTCATGCGTTTATTATCCGCATTCACCGAAGCAGAAAGTGCAATCTCCAAAGGCTCGTTTGAAGAGTCGCCTCTCCTCTCCGTAAATCTTGCGTTTAAGAGGTGTTGACAAGTTCCCAGCTCTTTCATTCCTATTGTCGCAATTTGAATCTCAGACATCAAACCGAGTTGATAGAAATCGCGGGATGAAAGTTAATGCCAAGAGATTGCTCCGTCTTGCCTCTAATTTGGTCCGCGCAAATAAAAGCAGAGTTTGTGCCCATTGGGTCAAACTGAAACGGGAATATTGATTGTTTTATATTTAAAATAATAAAAAAGATCAGTAGAGGGACTTTTTAACTGTCACTTTTCCGCTCAATAGTATTTAACATATTTTTTGCTGTCAGAAACTAATGTGTCACTATTTATCTTTGCAGTATTGTAAAAGTCAGTATCAGTTGTCCACCTTCACGCTGCACCACTGCCGAATGCATGAGACGATAAAACCAGTATGTCTATTTTTGATTTCTGAAAACTGAGGAATTATTTATTTTTTAGAAATTATAGGTAAATTTCTAATAAAGAGCTAAAAAACATAAAAACTGTGTGACAATCTTCTCATTGTCTCAATTAGGGAAAAACTAAAAAGCAGTGGACAACTGAGCAGTCATAAAAATATGTGAAATTCGCAAAGTAAAGCAGACAGGATAGGAGTGTTACAATGTCTGGATCTTGGACTCTGCTGGAAAAGTAATTGCAAAGGGAGGTTCTGGTCAATGTAAGTGTATTCAGCAGCAGCCCTGTTCAATCTCACATTTCTGTGGTGATCAAGTGGAGTTAGCAGCGCGGGCCGCCACAGGCAGCGGACCGGGATCTGGTTGATCTGCCAGCTTTAATGTGGGTCTGCAAAAACAGGGCACCAAATTGTTTTCAGACAAAATTCTTGAATATTATCCTCCGAGTTGACGGTGAAAAGTGTAGGATGTAATGTTTTCTTCCGCGCTGCTCATTTTATTATTATCCGTACCGACTTGCATCCTTTTACGAGCGAACTGAGGCAAAAAGGAGAGTCGGGGAGATTCTGGTCATTTCACCGTTTCACCGTCTCATACCGTTTTATAGTTTTGGTAATTTGTCAGACGAAGCCGTTTGCTGGTGGAGTCTTTCACCAAAGCTGCTTCGATTATAACTCACCAGGGGAGTGAAGCTAGACGCAAGTTACTGATATTTAAACATTTATTAGCTGATGTCATATGGCATGTCCAATATGTCACTTTACTTTAAAATGTGTTTTATCTTTTAAATCACACAGTTGTTGTGGTTTGGTTTCAGTTTCAGGTGTTAATAAATCATTTATTAAGGGTAATCTGATAAATTTCTTCTGCTGAATTGCTACTAGCTGACACCCAGACCTTAAAGAGGCAGTATTATGCAAAACTGATGTTTTTTTAGATTTATGTCATGTTATAATGTTATCCCCTCATCATAAACATACCTGGAGAGTTGCTTTGATTGTTGCTTGATCCCTTTAGTCTCCCGTGGCAACCATTCAGCTGTGCAAAACGCCTGGGTGGACCTAGCAGCTGCAGCTTCTAAGCTTCAAAGCTTTTGCCTCACAGAGCAGCCCTCACCCACTCAGCTCCTTCAGACTAGCAAGTGGCAATTAGCAAACACTGGGCGTAACTGCGCCTCAGCTGAGCTGATTATAGGAGCTGCTTCTCAATGCAACGCTGGTAAAAATGTTGTTAAAGGGTTAATAGAGGAGCCATGTTGTGATGACCTCCTGAAGGCGGAGCTTCAGAAAGAACAAGAGCTTTTAAAGGGACAGAAGCCTAATTTTAAAGAGTTAAATGACAAAGTAAATTTTCTTTTAAGACATATTTGATATATACGGTATTTTCATAACAACTGAAAGCAACATAGTTACTTGATTGTGGTATAAAATGGCACTATGAGCCTGGAAAATAATGAAAGAACGTCAAACTATGGTGCTTTCATCCACCTGCTTCACCTCTGCTAAAGATGTTCACTTTAAAGTGAGTCTTTTTGCTTGCAAGACAATTTTCTGGCTGCTCTGACAATCTGATGATTTACATGGGTCTGGACTTCATGTGCGTGCGTCAATATGAGTTGTTGCTCGATAAAAGCAACAACTCAGGTAGTTTTTAACGCCGTTTGATGGATAAGCAAACCGATCATTTCAGATCCACTCCCAAACCACTCTTCTATTTGTGAAATAGTGTTTTACCAAAATAAAGCGTGATGAAACACTAATAAACAACGGAGATGTTGGGCTCATCAGGTTCTCTTGTCTTTTCTGATTTCTGGTTATGTTTCATCATAAAATCTTTATTGTAAAATAAACAAGGCGGGATTTCTCAGGTCTTTGTTCAGGTTACTGAGCTTCCTCTGCATCAGTGAAAATCGATTGGTGCAGTAAAACCCTTCTGGTTATGGGATAGTAGTGTCTGTACCAATATAACCCGACTAAAAAGAATCACAGCGTATCTCATTTACTCTTTTACAATGCAGGTTATAGTCCTTGTAATAACTTCTTTTGTGCACACCTTAAAATGAAATAACTTTATATCGCAATATATTCTTCCCTTCTACAAGATCCGTTCGGAACAAAAATTATTTAAGAGGAAAAACATTTGTCTTACTGTCAGACGTGTAAAATTTTTAGAGCACTTATTGTAACAATGGAGGACGCTTGGGGACTCTTCCTGTGATTTAGTGATTATTTATGATCAGTGGCACATTGTGGAGAGCAGGCGATGTAAAGCAGACATGTGTGTGTTCACAGCTCTGCAGTTAAACAGGGTTTACGGTTTGTAGAAAACAACTATGATTGTAGGTATTACATTTTATTCTAGCTCTTAGTATGCTAACAGCGTTGGTGTTAGTTCTTGTGTTTGTTTAAGATGTTTAAGAGCAACCTGGCTGTGACACTCTCAGTTGTCTGCTGGCGTCTAACTTCCTGTTTAGCTGAAGTGGCGAACTAAAGAAACATGTTGAAATGCCTCCAGAACGTCTCGTTGTTCCTTTGACTTCATTTTCAAACACCTGACTGATACTGGAAATGGCTAACACCGAGTCCTCTTCGAGCAGTGATGGCTCCCATACCCTGCAGCATGGTGGCTAGCGTGACTTATTAGCGCTCAAGCATGGCGTGTGTATGCAAATGAGCAGATCTGAAATGGTCAGAGGTGTGTTTTGTCCACTCTGTTCAGCACACGGACATTCTGCGTGTTTAGGTGTTGATAACACTGTTTACTGGACACATCTGTGACAGAGCTGTACGAGATACACACGTTTACAGTCACTCTGCAATGTACGACCCTAACTTGTTTCACTGTACCTTTATTTGACACCCATGCAGGCTTTTAATTGTGATTTTTTTTTTTTAAATGTGTGATTCGCCCTCATACTACCATCACACTGTAGCATATAAACATTTGTCCCAATGGCGTTAGGAAAAAAACCCCATTACTTTCTTTGCATTTAACACTGCATTATTCATATTTTCATCACTGCACTAATCAACTTGAGGGCACATGTAGAGCCTCAGTCGTCATTCTCAGAAGAGTTCATGGTTTAATATGAAGAAGAAATGTATTAAACAACAGTGACATCGGTGAAGTCCACACATCTGATCTCATTGTACATGCTCTATTCAAACGGGGCGCACATCAAAATCAACACACAGACTTTAAAGACATCCTCACGCTTAGATCCACGTAGCTCAGACGACGAGATACGAAACAGTGTGACTGAAATTTTAAGACAAATAATTATCATAAATGTCTTGTAATTAATTAGATATTTATTTATTAAAAGCGTGTATTTATTTCCATTTGTACCTGTACGTCGGTGCTCCTTCGCTGGTTGAGCATGGTTCCTCATACTTTTACTCTGATTTATTTTTATTTTTTTTCAACCTCCAGTCCATTTCTGAGCCGCGCAGCAAACATTTCAGAAGCCCTTGTGGAAAAGGTTTTCACCGACCATCTCATTGCTCCATAAAATGAGATCCGTGTCCCATTTTGCACCCAGGTTCCTATAGCTCCTTCCCCGCTACAATGAGAGAAAATGGTCAAAAGGCTGGCGGATCACATCCATGGGCTAGGGGTTCAATTACTTCAGTTGTCATGGAGCAATAAATGACAAATTAAGTGGCTGCCACCGAACACTGCCTGAAGGAGGCTGTATCAGAATACTAATGTCAGCTGTGTCTGACAGTGGACAAAGACACAGGCGAAGCCAGGAGTTGTGGAAATGGAAAAACAGATGACAGTTTCTCTTCCAGGGCGATATATATTCTCCTCTCCTCGCTTTGGAGCGAGAACGATTCAGGCCTTCTCCGCTCGTCTGTTTCGGCACAGTGATGCCGGAGCAGCTACCTAAGATGAATTGCTCGTTATTTTAGGACATAACACACATCGAGCCGCATGTTCGGCTACATCCGTTTGGACAATCTCTGTCATGTTACATTCTTCTCAGATCTTCGCGCACAGTCACAGGCGTTGTGTGTCTGTGATTAATGCCGTATTCACAGAGAGTTTAGACGCTGGCTAAACGGCGGTCGCTCTCATGTGCCTGTTTTCATCGGGCTGAAAATCTCTTCGCGGAAACCGATGGCCTTGTCGTCAGGCTTAGACGCTTCTAACATTTTCCTGCTGTCATTTTCCTCACGCCGGTGGACCCAAGCTCACGCCGCATGAAATGCCACATCATTTCTAAATCTGTCATTTGAACCAAGCGGCGTCGCTAGTCTGGTCAAGCTCATCTTCCCGTTGTTAGACTTGAAATCCGGAGTGAAACAGAGGTTGTGTCTTCCCCTCGGTCACTGCGGACATTTCTCTCCGGGCAGGATGAAAGAAGATGTGCAGAGGGTTATGAGAGCAGAGGATTGATAGTCTCCACTCAAACCTCTCCATCTTTATTAGTACAAGGAGATGGGAATAAATGAGGCCTTAACTGCGCTATATTTTGCCAACTGAGTTCCAAACAGACGCCTCCCACCATCCTATACCTCCACAAACTAATGCCGACCAAATTGATAATGGGTGTGTATTATTTTTATGCTAATGACGTTCGACAGCTGCCCCTAAGCATTTTCAGCTGTTTACAGCCTGCAGGGTTCAGGTCATCAGAAAGGCTGGGACAAAAAAAAAAAAAAGTTTAAGTGAGATTTGATGGGTTTCTGTTTAAAGCGTCTTAAATTGATCCAACTCAGCTGCATTTGGAGCAGCATCTTAAAGGAGCAGTTGTGATTTCTCTAAGATGTTTTGAGCAGCCGACTCCTTGCCCGCACTAGATAACTCTTAGTGTCACTTTAATAAAATAGATTAGTGTTAATCAAAACAGCTGGTCAGAACAGGGCCAAACTCAAAGTGGGTGTCTGCCACGGTAAATCAACTCCAACCTTTAAAACGCCTCTGTGGCTCATGCAGACAGTAATTTATAAACCTCTAAACTGCCATGTTTGCATTAGTTTGTGATCTGTAACAGTGACCGTTCCTTTTGAAACATGTAGTCCAAAAAGTCCAAATGTTAGTGCTGGATTTGGAAGTAGAATTTGTGGCTCACCAACCAGGGCACCGTAACATTAGAGGGCAGCTTAAAAAAAAGCAAACAAAAAAAGTATTTTTTTTAGGTACCCACTCCTTGCTTTTTGCAGTGGGTAGTGGGTTCTCCTCTGTGCTGTAAACAGTTTAACAGTGTTTCCTCATTGTTTGGGCTGCATTTGTCAGAATTGACAAACTGAAGCTCAAGAGATGCAAGTTTTAAACATTTTCCTGATCCAACACACATGAAATGAACGAATGGTTCGGCTTGTTGCCATGGCGAGGAGGTATTACAGCCATGTGAGGAGCTTCTGTTGGGACAAAGACAAATCTAAGACGTGTGTGACACTGGCTGTTGAGAAGTGGACAATGCCTCGTTTTATACTAAAGAGATATTCTTCAAAGCAAAGTTTAAAATGTATAAATCCTCTGTTATATTTGTGAAAACACCAAAGTGGGAATTTACCAGTCCTCTTTTTCACCTTTATACCACTCTGGAGTGACACAAATGTGAATTACAATGTAAAGGTGAACGTGGGTTGAGCTGTTCTACTGTGATTCTTTTAAAAATACCTTTAATTTGTAATAGATCTATTCTATTCTATTGATTATAATCCAATCCAGTGATCCTTTTGGTGACTATGTTACCTCTAAGAAAAAAATCCCTAGTCATATACGCTCATTCCTTTTTGAAACATGCACACAACAGCGTAAGACTGCCATGATATTCACCGTAAATAATCATATGCAGTCAAGTTTCAATAAGCTTATATTACTGTTCTATAATTTTGGGTTTTTTTAGCCTGATGTTATGTTCTAATCTTAATGCATTCATTGACTGGAAGTAGAAAATAAGCGTTAACAGAAATAAGGGCTTAAAAACATCTGTGCATAGTTAACCGTTAAAATAATTCACTTGTTGAACTTAGTTACTGAAATAACTAAGTTCTAATTGATTGAATGTCTGCCCGTCTATTTTAAAACCTGTCTAATTGAAATTGGCCGATAGCCCTAAAATAAACTAATAAATTTATTAAACTGAACCATGTCTCTGTGGTTCAGTTTAATACTCAAGATATCAGCTGTTCATTAAGATAGTACTTTTTTCACGTAGTTTGTTCTAACATGAATAATTTTTATTTGCGTCGTTATTCACAGTCTATTGATTTACAGCTGCATTAAAATGAACTATATATATATATATATATATATATATATATATATATATATATATATATATTCATCAGAAACTCCAGTTGTGATTTAAAGGCTTAAAGCTATACCAACAAATCTGTCTCCAGTTCTGCCTGCATGCCGCCTGGTCACTGGACATTTCTGTGTTGCACTGATCACTTAGCTCGGTGAATTAACAGCAATCCCTTAACTTGCTTGTTGTTTAGTTCCCAGTGTTAGCGCAACCGAGACCTTACTGAACTACTTGATCATGTAATTAATTACATTTTTCTGCCTCCGATCCACAGGGGCAGAAAGAACAGATGCAGGGCTGCGCTTTTGTGCAACATAGTTTAATACAGTGTTGCAGTGGAAGGGGAAAAAGAAGCCAAACTGCGCTAACATTCTCAACAAACCCGCTCCTTCAGCTTATCAGTGCATTTAAATGCATGCAGCTCAGAAAACATGGAGGTTGGTGACCTCTGCTCCCCGGCTCCGGCACTCTCTTTCGTTGTGTGATTTATTTATTTTTTTTAACTGCCCGTTCTGCAGCCCGTTCAAAAGAGCCCACTGAGTCATGCTGCAGCAGTTTTTTTCCTTTTTGTCAGAGAAAGTAAATGTTTGCAGTGGGGCTGTGAACTCGCAGTCGCCAAGGTGACTTTCAGGAGGGGAACCTGTCAGGCTAGCCAAAGTGACAGCCGAGCACATGAGGCACACGGAGAAGGAGTGCAGCGAAATCAAGGAGGGCATCGCGTGGATGTGATTCATTCATCTTAATAAAGTGGACCATCAAAGTGATGTGGCTGCAGAGCTGCTAGTTAGGCAGGGAAAGAGATCCTGGAAGACACAGAGACAGAGAGAAAGAGAGAGACAGAAGCAAACATGTGGGATAGGCTTTCCAGCTGAAAACCAAGTCTCTTTTTTCCCAGCATTAGTCATTCCTTTGAACAGAACACTACCTGTCTGTCTGTGTGCAACAATTCATACGAGTTCTGCAAAACATATTTTAATTAAAAACAGTAGGCTAAGGGAAAAAAGAAATTCCCCACCTGGCAGAACAGTAAATCTTTCAAGCGAAAAAAAATAAATAAAAAATTCTGCCTCGGTTTCACATAGATGAACGTTTTTGCGACTCAACATCATTGTGAGTTGACACACTTTAACACAGCGATTCAAAGAGCAGTCGCATCAGAGCCACATCTACCAAACCTGGTCGTTCTCGCAGGGAGCAAGCAGCTGTCAGATGTTCAGTTTTCAGTAAATACAGGGAAGGTAACCTGAGTAAAAACACAGACAGACACCAGAGACTTTTCGACACCTTCTGTTAGAAACAATGGCGAAGTACCGTGAATGTTTTCGCTTAGAAGATCCGCAGGGTGAGAGCCACTTTGTAGACCCTTGGGCCGCACACACAGCTGTTGAGAGAATACATACATGATGTACGCACACGCTCCCACCCACCCACACACACACATATATATATATATATATATATATATATATATACATATATATATATATATCAGTGACGTGCGATATCAGTGACGTGCGATGACAGGTGAGGCAGCCTCACCTGTCATCATGCCATGGAAAAATAATATATAATGATAAAATAATTTATATTGCTATTTTCACCCTGTGGTTTGTACTATAAAGTACCTATTTTTCATTTAGCTTAATCAATTCTGATGATTTTTTCTTCAAAATCGCTCAATTTTCGCATGTTCTCTTGCCTCATGGCAGGGGGCGCTCATGATGCCAGACATCATGACTCCACAACTGCAGAGTAAGAGACAGTAACAGCGAGCTAGCATGTAGCTAGCCATGGAGCTAGCCAAGAAGCTAGCCAAGGAGCTAGCCATGGAGCTAGCCCTAACATAGATATGAATACGCCTCATTGAGCGGGTCGGCCCGTTGTTGCGATACGTCACAGCGTCCGCCATATTGAATGTGGCCGATATGCCAGTAAGCTAATACAAGTAAATGGACCGAACTTCAGAAAGTGCCGTTCTACAAAGGATTTTAAGTTAATACCTGTCATTGACACATTCTATCACACACACTAATATATTTGGTAATCACATAAATGACTAAAGACCTCTGTCTTTAGTCATTTATGTGATTGCCAAATATATTTATATATATATATTGTATATATTATATATAATATATTATATACAAATATATTTTTAACTTTTGATGTAATTATTTAATTGTTTTGGGGGATTTCTAAATAAAGAGTACAGTGTTTTTATTTGATAGACATGATTCTGATAGTTTTTATATTGACACTGATGAACAGACACACACTTTTACAGTGTTTTATTAAAGAACATATTTACATGATTCCATAATTTAATGTAGCCTACATTTAACATTTCAAGACATGAAAAAAATTCTTGTATTTATTTTTTATATATATATATATTATTGATAAATGACTGATAATAACTTTGATAAATCAGTCATTGTCAAACATTAAACTACATATTTTTCTTACTTTTTTCCAAAAGAAATATTTATTAGTTTGTCAACTCTGCTATTGACAGCAAAGAGTGAAAATAATTCTAAAAGAGTAAATAATTTTTATTTCATTACATAAGCTGTATTAATACACTAATATTTCAGATTGAGATATTTAAAAATACACAAATAGTGAAAGAATAAAACATGTATTTATTAAACTGGGAACACTGGCCACAGGCAGGGCTTCAGTCTGCTGGTCACACTGGGAGAACTCCTGGTACTCCGGCTAAAGTCCACACAGCACATGACTAGAGAGCTCCGATCGCGCTACTGCCACATACAAGATGGCGGTGATGTAACGCAGGACTCAGTGCTCAATGAGGCGTCTACGTATTCATGTCTATGAGCCATACAGTCAAGTGCAGCTACTGTATATATTTATAGTTTTCTCCTCTTCTCAGCAATCATTTATTAATAGTTGCAAAATAATCCTAAAACCACACCACTCCAACAGGCTGAAAGTTCTGCTTTTTGTGTGGGAAATATAAAAATTATTTTTTTTTTGTGTTGTCATCAGTTGCTATGGCAACGAGCCTGCTCGTAGCTGCGCTGATATAGAGAGCGAGAAAGACGTGGTTTTGAGTTGTACTTTAACGGTTTCTCCCTTTGCTGTGGAGCACAGCACGAAATTAATAATATCTACATGTCCAAGTTTGATTGAGTTAACGGAGTTATTCTACGGCGGCAGCGCGGCTATGAATGTTGCATAAGCAAAATGTTCTTATGTAAACAATAACATAAATGCTTGAAAACGTCAGCCTCAGTAATTTCCAACATGATGTGTTCCACTCTTTAAACTGAGTTTCTGAATTCAATAAACTTTCCAATAATATTCAGATTTTTTTTTCTGTGCATAATAAAAGACGGCCACAAGATCCGGGCCTGTTTGTGCTCCCATTGGTGAGATAACCACCATGTGCAGCAACGGTGGCTTACACTGCTAAAAAACATGATCCGGAGAAACTGTTATGATTCATGGTGAATGTTTGAGTTTTATAAAAAAAAAATAAAATAAAATACTAGACATGGAGATAAACAGAAAACTCTTCAGCTTCAAATTTTAGCTAAAGAAATCAGTGTTAACAGATGTTTAGATAATTAATCTTCATTAACAGTATATGATATTTAATAGTAATAACAATGAAACTAAATGATAGACAGGTTTTGGCTAAAGGGGCTGTCCAAAGTCTGGTTCAGGGGCCACTTGGAGCTCAAGGAATGATTTTCTGTGGCCACTTGTACAAGCAGAAAATGCAGAAAAAAATAAAAAAAGTTCCCTCTTATACATTTTCAAGCAAAATAAGAATCTTTTTTAAATTAAAAATGGTTGCTACCTTTTCTTGTTGCCAAGCACAGACTTAGCAACAAAGCAAAAATGTCTTAACTGCATGTCTTTCTTTTAAGCCAGCAGCAGGCATAGTGCTGCACAAGCAGTGTTTGAAAAAAATAAATAAAAGTTTTAGTTTTTGAATGCATAAAATGAAGAGAACTAAAGTGTCGTCGACTTGTATAGTTAATAGCAGTTCCCTCTGGTTTTCCAGCTTGGAAAATACAATGAAGTCAACTCAGGTGTGACATCATTTCCAGATCTGAGCTCCAGCTTCTGAGACAAATCAAATGGAGCATTGGAAGCCATAATGTTCCCAAACTGCAGACTTTAATCATATTGCCACACGGGCTCTCTGTGTTGTTTCGTTTCGGCGTTTCATCATGCGCAACCTCCTAAAAACTCCACAGAGGAATCTGGAGTAGTGCACTTTGGTTCTGCACGTGAACACTCTGCATCAGTGCGGGTTTATAACAACGCTGCATTCGTTCAATACCCATACTGGTGAAGCCAAAGGTCTCTACTGAAAATATTCAGTATGAACTCTTGCACCATTAAACCCCCGAATAAGATTGTGGCATCAATATATCGTCCAGAGTTTCCATTAGTTTTATTAGAAAATATATTATGCGTGTAGAAGCTAATATAGCTTAGTTCAGGGAAAGATTTAGAAGGAACAGAAAGTTTTTTTTATTATTATTCTTTCTGACTGTATCTTCACATTTCTTTTCTTTTTCATTTTAAAACTTGAAACCCCAAACTGACAGCAATGCAAGTCACATCACTTGGGATTTATTTTGGTCAAATGCCTCCGGAGCCACAAAAGGCTTTTTAAACCTTCTCCTTTTCTTTCCGTCTCACATGTGGCTTAGTCCATCCAAAGACCAGGATACTCACTTTGATGTGTAAAATGTGTCGGTGGATGTCTTCCTTCTGCTAAAAGCAAGACCGGGAGTACATGAGCTGAATGCGAGGGACGCCGCCGCGAACATCCAAGGCCGTGCGATATCCCTCTAAAATGTTTTTCACTACTTCAGTGCACAGTCACACACGCTGAGCAGGTGAAGACAGTTTAATGACAGTGCAATTATCCACTGTTATGGGGGTGAAGCTTCATGTAAGGACAGCATGATTAAAGCTGCTGCTTGTATACTCGGCCTTGAAGGTAAGCGACATGCTCGGGACCAGTGACTGTGAAATGAAACCAAAACAATTGATCTTGAAGATGCCAGCTTGGGATCGGTGAGAGTGGAGCAACACAGTCCCTCTGTTTGACAGGGAGAAGAATGACAAGATAATGCGATTCCGCGCTGCAGCTACTGTGTCAGAGCACCGGCTTCACGCCATTTCGCTTGAGCTGCATTAATATCCTTCTGCAATTCTCACATCTCATCACCGTCGATGAGTCTTTGCCGCCACGCCTCGTCCGCAAACCTCAACCCCCGTATTCTGTGTTCCCCCCCATCCTCCCACAGTGAAGATTGTTCCCTTTGTGGAAATATCACACGAGGCCAACAGCTGGCCGCGGTTAATCTCTTGTCGCCTCCCGGTTTCGCTCACATCAGTACTGGACAAGTCTGTTCAGGATCCTAGACAGATGGCTGTCCTCTGGGCCTCTTTGTAGAAAGGAACAAACAAACTGAACTAAAATAGTTTTTTTTTTTGTCTTGTGTTGAAGAATTTGCACACATAGAGAGAAGCAGAGAAGTCTGAGCCGAGCTGTAAATTCTGCTCAGGTTTTTGCGTGTGTGCTCCTGTTTCAGTGTCTGTAAAGATTTAATGTCAGTGGGTGTTCACGAAATGACGCAGTACATAAACTATCGGCTGCTGTACACAGACGCACACACGCATGTGTAATGGCGCACACACACACGCACACACACACACACACACACACACACACACACACACACACACACACAGTGTTCCACTGTATTAAGAGTTAGACTTACAGCCCATTCTGTAGAGTTATCACCATGGAAACTGGACAGGAGTGAAAAGCCTGTACGATGGTGGATGGAACAATGGCAACACAACATCTCAGGTCCTACAGCAGATCGTGACATTTCTTGAAAATGTGTTACCACGCTGCATAAACACTGTGTAAACTTGTCTGCAATGCATAAACGTGCAACAGTTGCCCGTCTTCGTTCATGTGAAGCACTTTCATCAAGGCTGAGTCAGTGCAGCTCAACTGGAGTTGGGAGACGGAGTAAGAACAGCAGTACAGTAAAGGCAAACCTGACAGGAGTTTTCAAAGAAAATGCGTCAGCTCTCAACCGGCTCTCTCTTTGCCTTGAGTCAAGTAGTTGCATAATCAGTGTTTCATGGTCAACTTTCTAAGTGTTTGGCATTTTCAAATTATTGGAACCTTGTGTTGGCCAATGGAAAACTGCTGTTAAAAACATGTTGCCTAATCAAACCACTTTGCTTTTGAGCCATGCAGGCTGCAAAGCCTTTCAATCAACATCAACGGCCATCTTGTTTACAGCTATTTCAGCTGGTAAAAACCGGCCTCTTGTCCTCCGCTTCGCTTCGTCTAGACAGTCTGGATCCTTGTCTATTAATGTCTTGCACATTCCTCTTGCTCCAACTTCTACTGCTCAATATTTGGAAGGACTGAATGGCTTCGTTCACACCCTCGGCTGCCATTGGCAAGCTACAGCCATAGGCAGACTGCAATTCTAAAATGACGCAGAAACAACTCAACGTTATTGTTCACAATTCCTCTTCCTGTTCACTGCTTTCGTTTCTACTAACCACAGTTACACATCAATGTCTTTATGCTCAACAACTTTTTGACATTTACTGTTGAACCACATTTTCACTCCATAGGCCATGACAACATCCCAACTGAGCACAGTGAACTCAGTGACCTTCCTGGAGAGACCAGCTGGAGGCTATTCAGAACTCATGACATGGCACATTACCCTATAATCCATTTCAGCTCTAAGCAACATAATTATCAAAAAATTAGATTTTTTTACATGATTACTTTGTTGGTGCCGTTTTGCAGTCTTGTTTTGAAAACTCTTTGTAGGATGGCAGAGAGGGGAGTAGCAGCAGTATGACAGGTGAGTCCTGTGACGACTTTTACCAAACACGCAAAGATATGAAATGGCAACGGAGCAAAAAGAAGAACCTGTTACCGCGGTAGCAAAAGAAAAAATGGTTTATTCATTTCATTTTTTTGGCAACTCTTCAGACTCTCAGACGCAGGTGCTGATCAAACACAGGATTTGGAAGATAATGGCGTCTCCACTACTTGTTGCACAATTAGCTGTTCAGGTCATCTGGAATTGAAACATGGATTGACCTTTAAGTTGCTAATGAGGAAGTGACTGAAATGTATGGAATGTGTTTCAATAGCGGCACTAAACTGTGAACAAACAGGTTCAGTTGAAATAACTTATTTATTGTCAGTTGTGTAAATTCTTTATGTTCTTATAGGATTTATCATTTGCTACTGCTTTTCCTGTAGTTACTGGAGTTCACTTAAATAAAGCAACATGCCGTGTTTCTCCCCACAATGCTAAAGGGGACTTAATCGTGAATTTTATTTACATTGAGTAGCCAACATTTGGATGAATACTTCTATTACTTTTTGGAAATATTCAACTGGAACATGTTTGAAGGCATTTTGTGGTTCTTCTGCTGCATTAGTTGTTTTTGCTTTTGCAAACTTAATGAGTCATTATTTTAAATTATAGTCATTTCAGTGCTGACCAAAACAATTATTATGGTTTATTCCATAATCGAGCAGCCTTATTATCCTGCTAGAAGAAGATGGAAATACTACGGTCGTAAAGGGATGGACATAATCAGCCATAATGATCAAGCTGTGGAGTCTCTATTGGCGCTAAGGGCCTCAAATCGTGCCGAGAAAATCTTCCCTGCTCTATTGTTGCCCCACCAACCTGAACTACTGAACAACGGATCCGTGCTCTCATCGTGTTTACACGAAGTTCCTGACCCGGCCACAGAAGCATCTGGAACGAAGAGCCAGGCAACCAGGCAACATGTTTGCAATCTGTGGCTGTTTAATTTGGCAAAGCCTCAGTTTCCAGTTGTTAGGTGACAGGACTGCTACCCAGTGTGGTCTCCCCCTGCTGTGGTCCGTCCGCTTCAAATTGAGAAGTCAGAGATTATTGCATTGTGAATACTTAGTGGTTAATTCAGCTGCTGTTACCGTTTCATCTCCTCCATCCAGTTTGCCCGTTCTCCTCTGACTTGTCGAATCCACAAGGCATTTCTTTCCTCACAGATGTTAATCACTGGATATTTTTGTCATTTTGGGACCGTTCTCTGTAAACCCAAGAAATTATTCAGCAGATTAGTAGTTTCCGTGGATCTAAGCATTCAAAATAATTTTTTATTTTCTTCATTTTGAATTCTTGCTTTGAACTTCAGCAAGCCATCTACACCAGATCCAAATGTCTAAAAGCATTTGGATCTTTGATTCCTAAATGATTAAAGAGGTGAAACTAATATTTAATCTATTATTGTTTTTGACCTGACAAATATAGACAAACATGTAACTTTTTGTCAGAATAACATGAAATTGAAATCTGCACTGCTGTTGCTATTTTTACGTTTTTTATCATACCTGCTGACCATTGACGGCACCCCGTCTTGTAGTTTCAGATCAATTTTATTTTCTGCCTAGCGCCAGATCACAGAAGCCGCTCATGGTTCTGTTTTCTGTCATAGAGGTTTATACTTTGTCCTTTGGTTGAACAAACTAAATAAACTAAATGTAATATGTCTGTTTTCAAGGGTGACATGCAATTGTTGTTACATGGTCACGCATTTACACTGGTGCTCCTCTCTGTATCACCCACATCCCAGTTCCTCTGTGCTGCACCAGCGAGCGCTGGGCCCGTGTTGGGTTTCTGTAACACGATTTTGAAAAGGTACAGTTTCAAACCACTCGTGTTTTCTGTCAGACCGTTTTTACAGTTTAAAGTCAATTTAGTAGGATGCCAGAGAACGCTTTGCAGGGAGCATAGTTTGCTCTGGCTTTATGGAACAGAATTGGACTGCTGCCCCTCCTTTTCTTGGTTTCATGCCCTCCCACTGACTCCCACACGTCTTTTGCTTACAAGCAAAAGACAATAATTTAATGTTCATAATTATTCTAATTATAATATTTCCACATTTATCAAATGTCTAAAGCATATTCATAGATAAAAGAAAAGCAATTTGGAAGTAACATATTTGCTTGAGAAAAAGATGAATCTCCTGTGCCTTCTCCCAGTTCTCCCAGTACTAACTGCAGAAACACGCCACTCAGTCAGAAACAACCAATCAGATCCAGAAGGAGAGTCTTAGGGCTGTCAATCACTCTCCTGCCAGAAATGCTCAGACTAGCTAGCATAAACGGCGGTATTCCTGTAACAATAAGCTGTTTCTCTGTCGTTAGCACATTCAGCAGTGCGTAAACGACAGTGATTGACAGCGCTAAGACCCTCCCCCGGGCTCTGATTGGTTGTTTTAGATTGGGGGCGGTGCATGTCTTAAGACGACAAGAGGAGCACTGGGAGGAAGTGGAGGAGTTTTTCGAGGATTATCTGTCTCGTGCCAGACTGTCACGACATATTTGTGTAAAAGTTAAATATTGCAGCTTTAACTGACACTAACTTTACGTTTATTATGTTACCTATCACTGTAATACTTAATATCTTCAAATGAAAAAAAAAAGATTTTGAAATCGTCTTGAATACATAAATCAAAATGACTGTCAACACTCATGTTCTCTATCTAGTGCCTACATATCAAAATAAAAATTACTATTACTGTTAGCAGCAATTAGTTTTTTACATTTTTAGATTTAGAAGTGTAATACCACAAAACGATGGTTCAGTCTTTTTTTTGTTGTTTTTTTATTTTTGGAACTAAATCACAAAGCTGCGAACAAACATTTAAACAAACACTTAAATGCCTGATGAAAAATTTCCCTCGCAGAGACAAAAGCACGCCCTCACCTGACTCCCTTCTGGATGCGAAGCACTCACTCTTCGCCTGTTCGCCTCCTCCGCCGTCTCTGCAGCCTGTGTAAGGCAGGTTTCAGTTCAAAATCTCTGATGAACTGAGAGGCGAAGGAGAATTCATGCAGAAGTAAAATTATAAAAGTAAATTATACATTTCAAATCAATTTAAATACTGTATATGACCTCGCAATTCCCGCTTACATAATCCAGGGGCAACGAAGGTTATAAGGCAGAAAGCTGTCTTTTCGGATTATTGAATTATGGTGACGCGTGCCACAATTATTCAACCTGCCCTATTCAATGGGCAGGCTAGCAAAATAAACCAAAGTGGAAGCTTGGGAGTCAAAAATCAAGCAAACAGTTTGGCAAATTAGTGTTGATTTTTTTGCTGCAGTTGTGAGGGGGCAACAAATATTTGTTAATTAGGTTTTGAAGCAAGCGTGCTGTTTGACACACATGTCTCGTCGTCAAGCTGTTCCTATAGTCTAACCAAAACCAACTAGTTAAATACAGGATGTCACGTCGGGAGACGACTCAGAAGATCAGAATGCACCGACGCAGAACTTTCTGTGCAGCACTTCTTTTCTAAATATAGCACCGGAGGATAAAAGTAACAGAAACCGTTTGCGGAGGACTAATTACCTGCCTGATGCGCAGGTTTGGTGTTTCTCAGGGTTTTCCATGATAAGCAGTTTGCTTATTTTGCTCAGATTCCTCAAGCTGCTTCTCACTAACAATGGCAAGAGGGACCAGAGCAGAGGAGAGGAGAAAAGAGGAAGCAATGTTTTCAAGAAATAAATGAAACCGGTTGGCAACGTTAGTTGGATCGCTTGAGTCGGATAGATGCAGCGAATCAGTTTTAGTTCATCTCACTCCACAGCTTTTTTTAACTAAACTTTTATCTCCTTTGTGTTTGTACAGGCAGCAGCAGTAATCCCCAAATCAACCTCTAGCCAGAGCTTTTTGTCTTATCCTTCTATGTTACTTTTAGCATTGACCGTGAGCGTCCGTAATGGCAAACTGTCAAACAACTCTCGCTTCCCTGAAAGCATCCAGCTGCACTTCAGCAAGTTTCCCGCAGAGTTCAGGTGTTTCCAGTGTGAGCGGGCCAGCGGAGTCGGATACCTTGAGTGGCCGTAAAATGTTCTGTTTCGTCCATCACCTGTGGAGCAGCCGTCTGCGATTCCCCTTAACAAAAGGTGATTATACATTTTGGCCTCATCCTACTGAACACACACACCTCTGTCGGTGTTGACTTTCATACTGTTTTCTGAATTGAATGATTTATCTGCGATTTGGAGCATTAGGTCGGCGTCTCATCTGGACCAGACGAGGCCGATAAACTGCAGGGTTCCGTTAAACAATGAAATAGCTCAGACATGGTGTACTGATTCCTTTTAAATCTTTTTTTTTTCAGTCGAACTGACATCACACCACACTGCTGTGCAAAATAAATAAATCTTTCCCTACTCCCTCGTGATATTTTGCTTGTCAAGGCAAAACCTTTTCATAACCATTAACATGGTTTTGACTCTGAATTTTTGAGTCTTTCTGAAGTTTTTCCAGTCCTATGTTCATTTCAGTCATCTTAATTATCTCCATTTTCTTGAGAATTGTTTTAAGTTGTTTGCTTGTTGGTCGAGATCCTGCCTCAAGTGGTGAACCGGTGTTGTGTCCGCACATCAGGCCCTTAATAAACACAAAGTTTGTTCCACTTTTGATAGATCTACAGATGAAGGTCAAAGGAAACTTTTTAATACTCACATTTATTCCAGGACAGGCTTAGGCTGAAAAAGTAGTGAACGTCCAAATAAAGAAGAACCAGGAAAGCTGTTCTTAACACCACTTTAATGAAGGTGTTCACAAAGCTTTGATTTTGCATCTGTTCAGACCATTTTTTTCCCACCAAAACGTAATTTTCTTTTCACCTACAGCAACGGAAAAGTCCAGAAGTTCATTAAAATCCAGCATTATTTTCAGATTCTTTGCTAGCGATTGCGCTTTAAAACAAAGTCATTCCAACCTTGGTGGAGATGCATAACCAGGATGGATATTAATTTGATTGGATTTCAAATTCTGAATATGTGCGGAGCCAAGAAATGTCACAGCAACGACTTTCTGTGTTATTGTGAGTCTTCAAACTCCATAGAAAGGATGAGGTTTTCTTACTTATGAAGCAAAGCACACGAAAGAGACCTCCAGCTGTTATTACAACTTGATGTTTGTGGTCACAAATAGAAACTTATGATTTTTTGATTTTTTTTAACCTGTTGCACTCAATCATAATTAATGTCCCACTGACCTTCAAGAAAATGGGATAGATGGCAAAAACGCAAAATCTCACCAAGTATTTTTGGTATGTTGTAGTAAACTTGAAAAAAGACTAAACCAACTTACAAGTAACTTTTCAGCAAGATATAGAAGCTTGTTTTAATATTTTCGTAACATTATTTCACTTATGGCATGGGAAAAATGTGATTTAATTTGCCAGTAGAACTAATATTTTTTTTCAGCAATATTAAGGAATTATTCACTTAAACGAGCTCCTATATAGTTATTACAGTTATTATAGCAAGATTGAATGAGCTGCAGATGAGTTTACACAGAAATAACTGAAGCGTCAGGTCAACAAGCAAAACGGCCACCATGTCTACTATAGTATGGAAATGGAGACGGGTAAATAGTGACAGCAACTTAAAAATAAAATAGAAAGATTTCATGATGAGAAAATGAAAATAAAAAATAAACTGAAGTGGCTTAGCTCCTTTGCACAGCACTGCACATAACTTGAGAAATATTCTTTTCTTTTTTTTTCTTGCAGAATGCAAAATGTTCGTCAGTCGCCTGAAGGCGTCTCTCGGTTACTTTCATCTGTTGCGTACTTGGGTGACAGCGACTACGAATTTAACACAGGCGTCGTTTGTGAAGGATAGGGTTACACTGTTTACCAACAGTAGTCAACCTTTCACATTAAAGTTGTATAGAGTAAGGCTCTAATTCACTTGATTTCCTTCGGTACATGCTTTTTCTTTGTTTTGTTTTTTAACATAGACAGAACAGTGTAGCGTTTTAACGTGCCTGACAGCCGACCTTTTCCCCCTCCGCTAGAACTGAAAGTGTTTTCTGAGAACCGTTTACGTAAACAGCACCAGTTGATAAAAAGACAAGACGTGATGGGAGGAGAATGGGACGACATCTTTTTAGCAAGGAAACAAGAAAAATGAAAATGGCCACCAAAAAAAAAAAAAAAGCTAATTTCAGTAGATGGCAGATGCTCCTGCAATTGTGCTTGGTTTTATCATTCTCTTTTACATTATCACCGATCCACTTCAGTCAAACAGAGACAACCTAGCTAACCACATATCACCAAAGGTGGAAATTAGCACCTATCACTGGTTAAACTGGGGTAAATTTAATGAACTTACATGCCAAAGGATAGGTTTGCAATTTGAACAGAAGAAGAATGTTTAGTGACCTATAGGGGGCAATAATGGACATGAACTGCCGGTCAATCTTCTGTGTCTCCATCATACTGGAAAAAAACTGCAGCTGCACGTTAGGAGCTGAACTAACAACTCAACTATCACAGCAGAGAAGAAGCCAACTCAAACCGTTTGTCATTCCTGCATCTCCGCCGTATTGAATTGTTTAGACTGAAAGATCTTCAGCAAGAAAATGTTATTCTATCAAATTACATTTCTTGTACATTCCAGCGTCGGAAAGAGCAGGAGCTTCTTAAAGAGACAGCAGTCCAATTTCAAGGCATCGGGTTGCAAAGTTAAATTAATTTGTAAGTTATGTTTGATACAGCTGGAGGTAACATACTTAGTTCATTGTGCTATGAAATGGTATTGTGTGGATGGAATATATACAATAGTGCCATTTTAAAGCCGATATGACAAAAAAAAATAGTCAATTGGAAAGGCATTTTGGTGATTTGGAGTCGACTACAGCCAAACAAATTTACATTAACTAATGTAGGCTTCCTTTACAGCATCTGAGAGACTGGCGTTAAAATTACAGTGTTGAACGTCAGAAAAACAATGCTTATTTCAAGAAACCACTATATTATTTGAGAGCTCAGCTAAACTAAAGGTTCATTTTGGCTAGATTATAAATTCAAGCTGAAGCGGGGAAGACAGTAAACTCTCTCTGGAGACAACAGGTTAGTATTACGAATTGTGCGTCGCTATAGTAACCGTAGCATTTTTGCTCTGGAACAATAATCTGGAATACAAACCAACCAAATGACTCTTGGCTGCAATCTGCATAAAAATAATATTAATAACAGTAGTAAAAATAAAGAAAATTACAATGAAACCAGAGGATTAAGCGCTGACTCTTCCTTGACCCACATGCTGTTTTAAGAAAGACTCAAGGGTCGTCCTAAAACGCCTCGGATCATCCTCCTGGGTCAAGGCAGATGGCGTCCCTAGAGCATTAAGAGTTATTAAAGCCATAACAGTAACATTAATGATAATAAGAACAAAGAGCTTATAAAAACAACAAAAAAAACACCTCAATAATGACAAGGAGCGGGCGAACTCATCCATGCGTCTAATCAGTTATGTCAGCGATTCAGAATCGAAATGTATTATTTTGGGCTTGAATTGCAGCAGTAATTAAACTCCAGTAGAAGGCATGTTGCAGAATGAAAGCAGCTTCGTGTTTGTGGGTGTCTGTCTGTTGTGTATTAATTAACAATGAACCCACGCATAAATTTTAAAGGCCGTCCCACTGTGCCAAACATGTAGTTTCCAAGTAAACACCCCTGACCTCATGGGCAACATATCTTCTTTAATTTTTTTAGTTTTTCATTTTCCTGGAACAGAGCTTTTTAATGGCTGCGGCTGACAGGCAGCAGCACGTAGCGTGTGAGGACAGATGCGTGCTGGGAACAGGTGTGTGGGAGTGTAAAGGGAGAGGAAAGCAGTCGGCGAGAGAGAATGAACCAAACAATAAATTGCGCGTCACCGCCGAGTGCAACATCTATATTTCCTGGCATCCATATTCGGGTTACCTGCATCTGCACAGAGCAGAAAAGACCACGCAGTGACTCACACACTGTCCATCTAGTAAATAACAGCAAATCCTAGCCTGCATCGCCAACATTGATGAGCAGAAAATGGGATGAGCAGCATTAGGAGGAGATAAATCCCCCACATCTGAAGGATTATGGTTATTTTGACAAATCTGGAATGCTTTTCAAATAGAAATGTAATTACATGGCGAATATTAAAGTCAGCAAAAGATGATCTTTTGGAAATTTTACCGCACACTGTATTAATTCATGCAGCTTTCGACTTTCCGTTTTTTCTCACTGAACTGAAAACCTCTAAGAGGGAAAACATCCTGCTGTCTCGTGTGACTCCCGCTGTGTGAGTTATTGAATATTATCTTGAGAAAGGATGGCCTCTTTGCCCCCTTCACTCTGCTAGATTGCTTGATATTCACTGTGATGCATTTGATTATTGATCAGATTGTCCGTTTGGTTGTTTATTTTGGTGCTTTGGAAATACTCAGGATGAAAACTGAGTCCATGACCTGTTTGACCATGAAGGCTGTGGAACGAGCAGGTGATGGAGAACAAATCATTGGACATTTCTGTGGAATCTCACACAGTCATGCTCATAAATTAAGTACTCTCTTGTTTTTTTTTTACATCATCCATCCTTAACACGTCTTTTTTTACATACATTTAGTTTCCGAAGCGTCAGACTTTCTTCTAATTCTTGTGATCTTGATCAATTACTCTTCAAGCGTTGTGATTTGTTTCTTTGAGTTTGGTTGAGATTGATTGAGAAGTCGGCCGTTGACCTCAGTCAGAGGATCCTTTATTTTAGCTTCTCGAGTCCTGACTGGGCCACTCAGAAACTAAAAAGATCTGATATTCTTCTGTCTGGTGAACGCACCGCAAGCATCAACAAGGCCACTTAGCGTTAGCTATTTAAAGTCTTCTTGAGTTATTGTTCATTCGGGGTTTTACTTTTGAACAGGAAGCGAGAGGTTGGCAGACAACAGGAAGACTGAGCATGTTATGGAAAGTTGTTTTGTTGTTTCAATGTCTCTCGTGGAACACGCTTGGTTCGGAAGTTTTGTCTGGCTTTTGAAAATCCTTCATAAAATGAACAACCCGCATCGTTCAGGACAGGAGGTTTCATGTCTAAGTGTCCGACACGCAAAGTAACAACACTGGAAGAGACAATCAGTAAAGTATACCAGCATTTGTATACATTTTTCAATAGCCTGTATATTTATAGCTAATGTTTTTATTTTATTTTATTTTATTTACATTTATAGGATGAATATGCTTTACCCTACCAGTATTATTTTTTTCTCTTAAAGAATTTCAAGAACCCAAATTTGTTGATTGGATTCTGCTTCTAAAATAAATAATTAATAATCCGTCACTGCAGGGAGGCAAAAAAAAAAAACAACTCTAAACATTTCAATGCTGTTCTTAATGCTTTATGCATTGTAGCATATTTAGAATGCTTTTGTTTTTAATGTGCTCAGAATTGGTTTCAAAATGTTTAAATTGTTTTCATTCAATCAAGAAGTTTGCTTCAGATAGCAAATGAATGAGACATTTTTCGAAATGAGTATAGATGAACAAAATATTGTTTCTATTACAATTCAAGAAAAATAACACGTATACAATTAGTCTTACCCTACCTGTAACTTCTGACCACCAATTGGCACGTTTCTCTTTTCTAATGATTTATCTTTGTTGATGATCTCCCAAAACATTACAACTTTACTTTAAATCTATTAATCATTAAGAGTAAACCAGAATTGTCAGAATTTATGATAGTTTTAAAAATGGAAGTGATTAAAAATCAGCCACAAAACAATGTTTTTTTTAGCTTCTTCCAATGATTTCTTTCTGTATTGTGATCAACATTTTTCTGTTAGCCCACTGGTGTAACTCACGTCAATAAGTCAGTCAGCACAGAAAGGTTCCCAAACTCAACGGACAAACCAGTTTCGTGTCCTGAAGGCCTTAGGAAAGGAATCAACTTTAAATTGGATCTTCCGGCACTTTCTTGCAATCTCCCATGGACACAATTTGATGCCGAAGATGGCAATAACGAAAACCTTAAGCCTTTTTCACAGTCCCAGACAAGCACACACTACCTGTGGGATCACAAGCCAGGGCCATTTACCTTCAATTGAAGTCGTGTTACGGAGTAAGCCGAGGTGTTAAAAGTGTCTAACGTGCATTCAGCCGACGGACCCAGTTCAGCTCCACCAGGAAATACGCTTTTCTCTTTGCTTTATCTGGGACATGTGATCGCAGCCCCGACCAACCAGATTGGTAAAGTCTAGGAAATAAAATACGTGGCTAGGATTAGGATGCAATATGTGTGTGTCGGGAGATGAAAATATGTGGCACGTGTGCATATAAATAACATGTCTAAGCAAAAATGAAGGTAAAGTTAGTTTTATATAATTGCTTCCCCAAGTAGAAACTTAGAGAAGTGGTAGAGTCAAGTTTTTGTTGTGTGTCAGGCTTGGCTAAAACCGATTCACATTACGATTCAAATGTTGACAAAAACGTTCAAATATCTACCAAATGTAGCCTAGACATTTATGCACCATTCAGGCATCGCTACGATGTTTTTAATTTTTAATAAATGCTCTCTATAAAGAGACTACACATTTAATTCCCGCATAATTAAGTGACGGTACGTCTTTAAAACGACTACAGCTACATGTCACTTCGAAAAAACAAACATTAAAGTTGCAGTAGAATGTCACTGAAAATTAAAAAAAAAAAGAATAAAAAGACATAAATAAATCCAGGACTGCAAAGTTGACTCTTCGTTTTCTTGGTGTTTGTTTGCTATGCTAGGACTAATCTCCTGATCTGCATTTCTTCCAGTCTGCGCCTCCCACAGGCTAAGAGGCTGTTTCCATAAAGGAACAGTGACTCATAGATTTCTGTCATATATCGTTTAATCAATATTCAGCTGCACCTGGCATTATCGCTCCTACCGCAGAGGCGGCTTGTGTTTTCGATACAAGCTGCATTTGAAACCTTGAAGAGGTTTCTGTTGTGTTCAGATGTGGAACGGATATTTTTGACAATCAGTGTTTTGAGAGGAATTGAGGAAGAACTGCTCCTCAGAGATGATTTCTGCTCTGACTAGAGAGTTCATGTGATTTAAAGTGCGCTTTCACTTAAGCGAAAATTAATTAACTTTCTCAATGGAAGAGGTGGCCGGTAGCCTTTATTTTTTCTCTATCTTGATGAATGATTTAACTTCCAGAAATTCTGCTCCAAACTGATCAAGAGGAATCTGTGCGGCGAATCTTACTTACTCTACTTAATTAAGCTCTACTGCCCACTTGTTATCAGCTTCATTCTTATGTCTCCCTCCCAGAAACCATCCTTCAGTCTCTCTGTGCCAGGCAACAATCTCGAAGAGGAGGGTCATGTGGCCATTCTGCATCCACGGGTGTGTTTCCTAGCACACGGCCATGATAATAGAGGCCTGTCTGTGCTGCAACGTTGACCACTGAGTGAATTATCCAGCTGACAGGGAGCAGCCGCGGAGCTCAGGCGGAGGATGTTGTTAATATGCCAATGAGAGCTCACATCTTCTGTGCGAGTCTGAGGCTCGACGCTGCCGCCTGTCACCTAATTGGGAATCGTTTAGCGGCGGCTTGACCGACATTCTCAACATTGCGACGGTGGGGGACCACCCACGTGAACGCTTTCATTAGCAATAGGAAGCTAACCGCTAGAAAATTAAAATTAATTGCTGTGTCACGGGAGCTCACAGTGTTTTCAGCTGCAGCTGAAAAAAGTGCTCTGCATGTCTCGCCGCTTCTCCTACGAAAAAAAAACAAACAAATCTGACAATTAAGCAATGCTCATTTTCCATAACAGAAAAAATGCTAAATGAACCACATAACAGTGTTGATGCTTGCCACCCTGCTCATTACTCAGGACAACAGCTGAATTCAGTTTTTGTTGATCTACACAGCACCAAATATCTCAGGACTACAAAACAGACCTGGGCCATATGGCCCTCAAATAAGCATAAACCATTGAATAATCAGCTAGATTAAAGTAGCAGGGTAGAGTTATGAGGAAGTATTGTAACGTGTGGACGCTCATTGCCATAAGTGATACAAGAGATCAATAAGAGTATGTTGGCAAGAGTGAGTAGTTCTGTAAGCATTTAGAGTTTCTGACGTAACTTTATCAGAATGAAAGACTAAATCGGCTCAGAAATCACAATTGATCAAAAAAATAATTCAGAGTAAGGTCCTGATGTACAATCTAAAGCGCTAAGAGTTTCTTACTTTTTGCAATTAAAATGTGAAAATTTCATATTCATATTATTTATTCCAAAAAAAATAAAAAATGTGACTAATAATTTCCCTAGGACAAGTTAATGAACCAGACAGACAGTTGGTCACTAGTGCACTTCCTCTTCGTCTTCTGGTTTGAGGAATATTAAAATGTAAATAGTTGAAATGAACCGACACTGTGCTCCCATTTCTGACCGATATTTGTAAGTAGTAATAAAATCAATAATTTAACAACTGCAAGCAAGATAATGTCATGATGGGGTGTGGTGGAAGGCAGTGAGGGAAACGCTTCAGACCCAGGTAGAAGTGAAAATGGAGGTTTAATGATGAAAAATATCCAAAAGGGCCAAACAGTCGCAAGCACAATCCAAGCAGTCCAACGACCAGGCGGCACGGCTGAGCGGAAGCAACCGGAGATACGAAGAGACCAGCTCCACAGACGTGAGACGGGCAACAAAGAATCAGCAGCTTAGACAAGGACCCTACAGAGACACAGGTGACATTAAATACACAGGAGGTAATTAGAGAGCGAGACACCTGGGAGTAATCAAGGGGAGACAGGACAACAGGAAACTCAAAATAAACACACAGAAAACTCAATTCACAACAGATAATTGCAAGTGAAGCTTCACGCTTAAATAGTTATACCCTACAAAACAACAACTCTTAGCTCCAAATCAAATAAAACAGGATTCAATTAGACTTGCTGTTAAATATGTTCTGTTTAAACTCCCAGCCAGTTCCAAAACCTGTTGGACAGAAAGTTTTCTTTCACTTCATGGAGTAATGTAGACGGTTACAGCGATAATGAGTTATTATGTCCAAGAGAGATGAGTGAGAAAGAGAATAAAAACAGTTTGGATTTATTATTTCAGCAACATCAACGAGTAGCACGTTTTATTCAGGGCCTGCTGTGTTTTTTTTTTTTTTTTTGGTTTCCCCTCTTAAAATTCAGTTCAGTGTAAATAGGTCAAGCTAACAGTTAACAGAGTGAAGACGAGATCAGGCTGATGCCAGATGCCTCCTCTTTTGCTCTGGACGGCGTCCAGCGACTCACTGAACAACGACTGACGCCGATCAGGAGCAAGTGAGACTTATTCTCAAGCAGCTCCCGCGATCGACAGATTTGTTTTGTATTTATCCAATCTCGTGTCTCAAGACCAGATTGGCAGGAGATTTCCTGAGCCGCCGGAGCCGAGGAAGAGCGACGGTCGCCGCTACCTGCAGAATCCGACTCCGTGGAGCATCCAGTTCGGAGTAAATCTGCTGGCAGTGGGCCAATCCGGGCGAGCCAGTGAGTCACCTCTTTAAGAGCTCCAAGCATAACAGCCAGCTTCTCCCCAATATTCCTGATTAAACTTGAGCGCTCGCTCAGTTTTGTATGCCAAAAAGGCTTTTATTCCTCCTCTCCTCTAAGCTGAGACATGAAACCGATCCTGTTTCAAGTTTACTGCTTCTGCACTGCAGACGTGAGGCGGTGGGGAGCGGGTTAGTAATCCTGTTCAATTTTCTTTCTTTTTTTTTACAATAATATGAAGGACACATTTTAAATGTTGCAGGTTTTAAGGCAATGGTTTGTCTGTGTTAAGAGTTTGTCACTCTTATAGGGGAAGACGACATAAAGTAATTGCTTTGACATTTCGTTATTTAGTCATCAGTGGATGCTGATGCCCACTGATGAGTAAGACGGGCCAGAACTTTTTGGCACCTTTCTAATCTAAATTCAGTGTGACACACAGGTAGGTGGAGCCATCCTGCCAGGCTGATTTCAATTAATTATGTTTTTAAATTAGAAAAACAGCCTGGTATAGTTAGAATATACAGAAGTATCTGCATCTTTTTGAACTTTTTTCTTTTGTCAAATGCAAACTAGAGTTTGTTTTATAGAGATATTATTTAATAAGGCAACAGAAAGGTGGCTAGGCTGAATGCAACAGCAGATTTTCTTTGTAGAAAATGTTGAAAACCAAGTATCTTTTTATTTTCACTTAGCAATTATGAAATACTTTTTTGTTGACCAATAAGCTACACTTTCTTAAAAACACTATTTCTCTAATTTATGGTAAAATGCCAACAGCTGTGGTTGCTGGATTTTACCTGGCAACCACAGCTGCCTTTTGTTTTACCATGAATTATATATAAATATTCTTATTTTATTTTTTTACAGTGTATGCAATGTGTAAAACAATCCAAAGGATTTCAAGGTGCAGTAAGTGACGGTACTTTTGGTTCAGTAATAAAGCGGCAGAGTATAACGTAAAGTTTTATTGCTTCACCTGATTTGCTTTTCCTCTGCCGGGCTCATTGGCTCCAGTGTGCATCAGAATCGTCATGGCGACCAGCAGATGGCCGTTGGTCGTGGAAGACATAGCGACCGGCCCGCTGTGTTCTCATACCCATTATTTCTGCGGGCGTGTGGCGTGTCCTGGCAGTTTGTCGCTGTGTCGAACAAAGCGCAGTGACAGCTTAGTAACCTCGCAGCCGCCCGAAGCTTAACCTAGTTGAACTTTGACCTCGCAGAGTTTGCAACAAACCGAGGCCTTCAGTCGAACACGAAGCGGGAAGAATTTGTTATCTATATTCAACTTCAGATTACCTTTTTTTAGCTTAAGCCAGTCAAAGGTAGTAAACATGTCTGATTTCTGACTCCATTGCAGATCATCTGGTTAAACACTAAATTGGCCGATCAATCAGACACGATTGATTAAATAAACATAAACAAGCGCTCTGCGATTTTGTGTCTGACCTCCCTTCAGGGATTCAAGTTTTTTCAAAAGTAGGACTTCCTGATTTGCTGGTTTTATTCTGTTTGTGCTTGAAGAGGCAGACACACTGCTCACGTCTTCGCTTACAGCTGAAAACAGTTTCACAATTCAGTAATACTTTTTGTGAAGAATTATCAAAAAGTTACCTTTTATTGTCTGATTTTATCAAGCGCTAAAACATGAGATTCTATAACAATGGAAATGTTATTAAACATTTCAAAAGCAGATTAAATAACTTATGGTTAATCAAATGAATCCTTGTCAGTACAAACTTTGTATTTTTCAATTAAGTGATTCTGACTCCACAGCTGTTCCTCAGCTGGTTGGCAAAACCTTTTGTCCTGCTGACTCACACATAGCAGATGAGATATGATGTGTCTTTAATATAGCAAATAATAAAGATGCAAAACCTTTTTTGGGTCTGGTTGGAGCAGATGATGAACAGAGTTATTACTGGATTCTATAAAATGTGGCTTAAAGCTGAGATGCTGATGTTGGGATATATATATTCTCTCTCCATATAAATCTATAGTTTGGTTTCTGTTAGTTCTAGAAACAAGAGAGAACAAAGCAAATTTCTCTTTATATTAATTAATTATTATTATTTAATTTTACTTCATAGGAGCCATGATTTAAAATGTAACAAACTTTGGCTCCTATATGCTTTATGAAATATTACATCCTATTTGAGGATTGTTCTGAATATCGCCACGTTCTACCAACAAATGATGTAACTTGTCCTGGAAAAAAATTTAGAAAAACGGGTGATTGTATTATTTTTTTTTTCTCAGTCTGTCAGTTTAACGAAATACGCAGACTCGTTGTCATGGCAACCAATAAACAGCAGTCCATTTGAACTGTTCAAACAGGCAATTATAAGTGTTTTTATAACTATTCATAACCGATTTTAGCTATTCATGTTTGTGATCTATAACTCCCATAAATACCAGTGTCCCACTGTAATAGGATTTAACGTCGTAATATCAACTAAGATTTTGCATTGTACTCTTTATAAAGAGTGTAAGTACTCGTTATTATCTTTAGACAGTGAGGAACAAACTTCTTGGTTGAAAGGAATCTGTCAGGGTTGTGAATACCTTCGATCAAAGGTGTACATACATACCGCGGGACGAACTTCTGCTGACAGTTTGCGGTGACAGGTTCAACTTTAGTCGTCATGTGATCTTAGGAAACAGGAAGCTGTGGATCCATTAACGCTGCAATCAATTTGAAAACATAAGGCATGCGTTCAAATCAGATAAAGTTACATTTAATTGCTATGAATTATTAATCTGGTAAAAAAATTTAATAAAAACAGATCTGATGCTTTTTCTAGAGTTTGAGGGTGCGGTTATGGCACATTCGATAAAGCAGGAAGTCACTGTAGAGGGTCTCACAGATGTCCAGGTAAATACAATCACTTTGGGCGCGTTAATATTCCCTGCTGCCTTGTTTGGCTCTTTAGTGGTGCCTAAACATTCAGCAGAGTGCAAATTATTAAGCAGAGGTTCATTAGAATAACTCCTACCCTAAGTGTGAAATCCAACTTTCCACCCCATGTTGTGTCACACCTCACTCCCTCAGCAACACTTTCAAATTAACAAATAGTTCTGTCTTCCTCTCCCTCACTTCAACAAAATCGCACAACGAATTATGAGGAGAGACTCTCCAGAGCCGGTCTGAAAGCTCGGAAGAAGAGCTTCAATGTTTCTGTTTTTGCTCCGCTTAACCACAGCTATGAGAGAAGCTCTGCACGTAATCCACCTGCAGCTGTCAAAAGGGGGGAAAAAATACCGTGCAGCAACTTGCAAAAAATTAAAGACCCCCGTGAAACGGAAATTACATTTTATTTCATGGTAAGCAGCAGCTCCACGTGAGGATTGGGGGAAATGTGGGCTGAGGGTGCACTTTATGGAAGCTGAAGTAGGTGACAGTTCAAGCCAGGAGTTGGGGGAAAAAAAGCAGAAACCTGACAAAAGTGGTTGAGGACAGAGAGAGAGAGAGAGAGCGAGGGAGGTGATGCAGAGCGACTGCTTTTCAGCAAATCTTGGAGCTATAAAATTATGTTTCCTACATCTACAGCTTGTTTATCTTCATACTTTTATCATTTCTGAATTACAATCGTTAGTGTTAAATAACCGTATATATACAGTATATACTGTATATATATATACAGTATATATATATATATATATATATATATAAAGAATTGTTCAGAGTGTAAACTCAAGATAGCAGACACAATCTTAAATGCTGATGTTGCCACCCAAGACTGAAGATAGCGATAATAAAAGGGAAGCAGCTCCTGTTGTGTCTCTGTAGAAGGTTTAAATGAATCCTGAGGGAATCTGAAATTCACTCTGCAGAAATGAACTCACAGGCTTTTCACGATATAACATCCGTTCAAGACTGAAGAGTTTAAAACGGTTTTGTTTTTTTACAGTCTGGACTGAATATTGTTTAGCTTGAAGATCCATACACCAACACCTCCACGCCTCTCTGAGGATGTTTATTTTTTTTTTTAAATCTTATTACTTTTAAAGATTTGACTTAGTCTATAAAGCTTAGCATTGATGGGCAAACACAGCCCTTTATTGCCTGGGCAACTCGGCTTTATTCTGTCGCGCGATTAGAAATGTTGAGCGGAGGAAGAAAGTGTCGAGGAGGCAAAGGTCGGTGATGCCCTGCCAGCTACCGCCGCATATAGACGGGGGGAAAAAGCGAGGCCTAAATTCAAGTCGGCTCTTCTCTTTCCGTGTTTGACTCCAGCTGTAGCAATAATTGGAGAAACAAGTCCTCTATGAACCCTTTTCCCCCCGTCGACAACCTGCACAAAGAACCCCCAGAAGCAGAGCGCCCCTCCTTCAGGCGGCTCATTGTGCATTCCAAGGGATTGTTGCTCATAAATTTTTATGAAGTCCTCTCAAGTAGTGTGCAAAGTTCAGCCGTTGAATTAGACAATGGTGTTTTCCACTAATCTTCTTATTAGAGGGGAGAATAAACTGAGCGGCGCCGGTATCGAAAGACGAGAATGTAACCTTTAAAACGAGGTGGGCTCGAAATTCAGAGCTCTGGAAAAGTGACAGGACTGCGAGTTCTCGACGACATCGGACAAAGAGTCGACATGAAGCGCGTTTCGGTTGGATTCGGTTTTGTCCAAAGCCTTTGTGATCATTTGACTGAACATCTGCAACACGCAGTATTTTATAATAAATGTTATATCCGTGACTTGTTGCTTTTACTCACAATCAGTCTTTTTCCTGTAGAGATACGAACTGGAAAAAGACGTAGTCCTTTGTAAGTTTTTTTGACAGAATGAAAAAGATGTCCGTTGTCTCACAAAAGACAAAAATAAAATCAGCAAAAGTTGTGTGAGATCCTAGGTAGCATTACAAGAAACCATAAGCTTCTTTTGGGACGTGAAGATGAAAAGAAAATCTCTGCTGGAAAGAGTAATTTTGGATCGTTTGTGAGTTCTGACATAGCCCAGTAAAAATACAGTCCCCTGTTCTACGTTTTGCCTAGTACAGACAGTCTGGACCCTCAGTTATTGAAAAACAATTGCTTCCTGGATTTGGACTCTGTTGAAGTTTTAAATTTCACCGAAAACGATGACTGTTTATGTTAATTGAAAACTTGGAACGTGGCCAACATGGACTGAACAGCTTCGTTCACTTCCACTGCTGCCATTTTCTAAAACAACAGGCAGACTACAACTCTAAAGCAGCGGAGAAAATTGACGTCATTGTTCACAACATCTCCATCTGTTCACTGATTGGCTCGGTAGAAAATCTGCCTGAGAGAATCCGAGTCAATGGGAGAAAGCCTGGAATGACCAGTGAAGGGAGATGAGAATTGAGTGGAAATGCAATGGCAAAGCAGTTCTGGTCAATGTAACAAGAAATATTACCAAAACTCCCTTACACTTTATCTCATTGTACATGTGTACAGTGACAAATAACAATAAATACCAATCCTTAAACTTTACAGAAAACATCCACTGATGGAACTTAATTGTCTTCGGTTTGTTGAGGACAAGGTTTCATATTTTTAGCTTTAAGCTGTTATTGCAAAACCTTTCCTGTGTCTCAACAAAAGTAACCTGGGATCTTGTAAAGCTTTTGTGAATTTTCTCAACAAGTAATTTGGATGCAACACAAAATAATTTTTAATGGGGTAACTCCTAAAGTAACTCTAGTGGATCTAAAAAAAAAACCTTTTGTGAGATCTGAGAAAAGATTGCTGCTTCATTCCTATTTTTCCTTCACCGTCTCCCGCTGGGTTCAGTAAAGAAAATCCAAACGGAGAAGTTGAATATTTTTGCATCTTGTTGCCTTTGTTCACTCCAGAATGTATGGGCGCATTCAAACCCATTAATATGCATCAATCTATTAATATCTGTATTCCACAAGCCATGATGCAGCTTTGTTCTCCTTAATTGACATAATTCGGACCACACTAGCATATGAAATGAACATGGCGCTTTGAATCGGCAAAGAGCTTGTAATGTAATAAGCAGTCTCTTCTAAATGGAGCCTTGACTCCATTTAAAAGAGGGCAGAAAATATGTGTGCACTCTTGCTTAAGGCTTTCATCTTGCATATAAATCATTCCAGCTCAAAGTGGGTGTTTGAGCGGCACAGATTTCAGGTCTTGGGGCGCAACGCTGCATCACCGGCCAAGTCTCCATTAATGACAGAGCTGTGCCTTGACAGCATGATGTAAATTAAGCCAATTCTTAATATTCTGAGAGCTGATAAATGTTGGCATGAAGGATTCTTTGGCTCTTTTTGGAAGCCTTATATGTGACGCCATGTTTTTTTTTATTTTATTTTATCTCTCTCCTACCCTTTCTGTTCTGTTCTGTCCAGATCCCACGGCAGCTGAACCCCCTGGCTCTGTACAGGTGTGAGCAGTCGGTGCTGGATCACTGCCATGCCCACCTGTCGCTGCAGCACAACGTGGGCATGGAGCCCTCGGCCCGGGCGCCGGGAGGTCCGGGGCCGGCCCCGTACCACCCGGGCCTGATGGCCGCCCTCCCCTCCGAGCTGGCGCCGCCTCGCCCCCGGACTCGCTCCCTATGCCGGTGAGCTGCGCACACCGACAGGCCCCTGAACTCCCCGTATTTGTGCAACAGAGTCAGCGAACTGCTCAGAGGAAATGTAAAAAAATAAAGAAAAAAGAAAAAAGGTTGCGTGGGAGGAAACTGGGACTGCTAACGGAGCAAAGGAGACAGCTCATCTACCGCGGAGCATCCAGGATCCAGGGTAAATGGGAATGAACGTTTTTTTTTCTTTTGTCCCCAGCAGGAATATAAAAGGGGTGCAGCAGTATCGATCGGTGAGAGTCTGACCTACACGGCCCCAACATATCCTCAATTAAGCGAAGGAGGCTAATGAGTAACACGACTCCCCGCGTGTCCTTCGTCCCCGGATGGCATTTTTAATGATTTGTTAATCTTATTAAACACATTTCCTCCACTTCTCGTGATCTGGGAACCTCTCTGCTGTGCGAGTAATCAAGTGATTAACGCTAAAAGCGAAGATGAGTCGGGGAACAAATGAAAGAGTGTCCAAACAAAGTTTTTTTCTGGTCTCTCTCTTTCGCTCCCTCGCCGTCTGACTGACAGTATTTTCTTTTTAGTTTAAGGCAAAGAAATCAACAAAAACAAGTCTGAATATAGCAGACAGCAAGTGCCATATAAATTGTACAGCCTCCACTGATTTGTTGGCGCTAAGTCTAATTTTTTTGGTGACTTATGATGTGTGATGTTGATCCTTTCTCACATTAGTTTATCACAGCGGAGAGAAACTGCCCACCAGGAAGCAACACTGCGGCACTTAGATATTTACTTTTCATCCCTCATTGGAATNTGGTTAATGGTTTCTGATTTCATAATGCGGTTATTAAACCAATTATCTGACTGTGCGCTCATAAAGCTACTTGTGTGCTTTCTTTTTTCTTTTTTTTTTCTTTCCTTACAAGATGTTGCAATATAATATGTGGTAAATAAACTGTGGTAAATGATCGGTAACAGTGTCGTTCATCAAGATCAGTGGCTTCGACCCAAACAACTGTCTGCTGTATTTAGACGACTGCGGAGGCGGATGACACAAAAGCAGCGGCGCGCTGGAGGCAAGGCTGTCGAACAACAAAATGTCTTGTTTTATGCATTAGTAACTGGCCTCCCCCAGCCACCGAATGGTAACTATTTCTTGCTTTTCTTCTCCTGTGACTGTGTGACCGTTTTCTGATGTAATAAAGTAAACTGGGACTCTCCGAGCTTCAAGGCTTTTCTGTCGAAGTATGACGCATTTGAACGTTTTTGTCACCTTACGACCACTAATGTCTTGATAAGGGTTTTATAATGAACCAACAGGACGTATCTGTGAAGTGGAAAGAAAACAATCAACAGTTTTCAGCTGTTTTTCTTTTCTTTTCTTTTCTTTTACAAATTAAACTGTGGCATGAATTTGTTTTCAACTCTCATGTTTTCTTGTCTCATTTAGCTCCATACATCCACATTCTTAAAATAGAATCCCCACAGCATGACACTGCCACCACTATGTTTCACATTGTGGATAATGTGATCAGGGTAATGTGTGCAAAGTTTTACGTGTTAGTTTTGTCTCCCATCTGTCTTGTTGCAAACGTTAACTGGATATTTCCTGGTCTTCTTTCATTTATGTCTTAATACTTTCATTCATTTTTAGAGCTACGATATGTAACTTTTACAAAAAATATGATGTTTGCACATTTGTTATAACTGTCAGTAAAATATGAGGCAGATATTTGCAGGAATGCTCCTCTCCTGGTGGAAAACAGCCAATCAGAGTCAGTAGGAGGCTCTTAGCGCTGTCAATCACACTTGTGTAGGCGCTCTGAAAGAAACAACATAATGTTACAAGGTAAGAAGGAAGAGACAACAATGGATGGATGCGTTTTAGTTAGGTGGCTTCTTAAGATGGTTGACTACTGGGTCTTTATTTAGGGATATCAGAGCAAATGGGGATGTGCTAATAGACGCCACATTTTCAAATTTCTTTGGAAAAGCGTTTGGAAACAATGTATTGAATTCCTTCCTCTTCACAAATATGCAAAAAGAAAAAAAAATTGCGACACAGCTATCACCTGAAATCTCATGAAATTTACCTTCAAGGTTGTAACAAAATAAGGATGGAGAACATTCTTGCCAGGCACCGTAGCGGCTCCACGCTCTTCACATTTTCACATTACCCTATGTAAAAATGATAGAAGTTTAATTGTTACATGGATGTGATCTTTGTCAACCCACACAAGAGCAAATATTTGAGTGTTGTGTTCAATTACCTCTTCATCTGTTGTTGGATGTGTTGCTGCAGGTAAGTTGTGGTTTTGCTGGATCTGAACGAATTAATCCAGAAGAAAGGCAAGTCCCCGTTTTCATTTTGTTTGTTGCTGTTTGTTTTTCGTAATCTTCCATATGTAACATTTTAATAGAATAAGTGAATGAGGAGCATGCGAACGCCAGGACATCCGTGGTGTCGAATTGTCACGTATATAAATAGGGACGTGTGTGAGTGACGCCTTGTGAAATAATCAAACAAAATGAACAAAAACAACAACACAGGACATCTTGCTGTGTGGAAGGCAACAAAAGCAGTTTGATATGCCAGGGATGGTCGTGTTTTATGTAAACTGTTGAATCCGGCAGCCTCAGCTATTATCAGGGCCGCCTCTAAAGCCTATTTACAAATAATTTCCTTCTTTCGCTGCAGTAGCACAATCTGACACCGGTTTTTATTTTTAAATCCAAACTTCAAAATGTTAAGAAAATAATTTTTTAACACAATTTAGCAGTGCCACAATTATTGGCATTCTTACAATTTACTGTATAACAAATTCGCTGAGCACGTTTAGTTAGAAATCCATTACTTCCTGTTTTACTGGCCCATGTCACTTAGTTTCTCTTCAAAATGGGAAAGGGAAGAAAAAATGGCAAAAAAAAAGGAGCAAGGTGATCTAAATAAATAATGGTGATAAGAAAATAGCTGTTTACCTAAACCTCAAGATGTGACAAACAAGACTGGTCCAATATTGATGTCACAGGGATACCAATGATAATTGATTATGATAGAAAAAAAACATTTCTTTTTTGTGCAGTTTTACCCCCACTGACTAAATGCGTTAGTGGTTGGATTTTTGTGTTATTTTAGTTGAGATGGGTTTTTTTTTTTTACTGAAATACAAAATAAATGTAATTTTTGCTTTGCTGGGAGTAAAAGCAGATAGCCAAACTTTTTATATTTTTATTTTTTACCTCTACCGTCGTTTACAAAGCACATTTTCAATTGCATTTTTGCAAACATACAGCTGAAGGTTGTGTCACAGATAACCCGAGACCTGTGTGAAGATTTGTCACTTTCACCTTTCTCCACATTTATAGTCAGTCCCCAGTGTCGTCCCGTCTCTGAGAGAAATAGAGCAAAACATTCCACCTTATTCTGAGGAAGTGACTTCCTTTGTTCTGCTTTTCAAATATGTTGAAACTGCGGCTCAATATGCCAGGAAACCCAGTGGTGCATTTAAAGCAAACCATATAGAATTTGTAATTCTTGATCACTTCTTGGTTTAAATATGCTATTCTAGCTAAAATAAATAAATAAATACCACCATGAAATACTGGGAACATTTTGCAGTGCTGTAAACTTAATCCAAGCTTAATTCTTCTGTAATTTACTTCCACAGAGATTCAGCATCTTAAAATCCTAAAGGGGGTCTCAATCAGCCATTTTACAATGAAGGCGAGAAAACTTCTTATTCAGTTAGAAAAGACATCCCATGTAAAACAAAAAAAGAAAGAAAATTGGTGCATCTGCTATTATAAATACCTTTTGCCAATAAAAGCTCTTAGTCTCTGCAAGGTTGGAGCAAAGAGAGTCCAGTTTCACAGTAATCATAAACTTCTCATAATCTTATAATTGCTGACCAGATTTGTGCATGTTTCTCCTGGCATTATGACAATTGATCTTTTTGCAGTCTGAAAAGTCTTTGAGGCTGGAAGGCTTGTTCTCCATCCAAAGATCCTCCATCAAGTTAAAGTCAGGATTGTTCCGTAAACATTAACGCCCAGTCAGAAGAAGCATGTTGGTTAAATCATCTTTATGTAAGAAAGAAACAAATGAACAAGGAAAGAGAAGGGAAAAAAATTACTCTAATTACATGATTGGCACCAACAATTAAACAATATTACTCAAGCAATTATGTAGGTCTTCATCGCCCCTGAATAAATGTACTTGAATTAAAGGTTGAATTTTTCTGAAAATGTTCTTTGCAACTGCAGCAGCAGATTATTTTAGGTGAAGGTTTTTTCCACCGCTTTACCAGGGGTGTCAGCAGCTGCGGCCAGCACTGTGTTACATCACACCAAACACCACAAGCCTCGCTGCTCCTTATCTCTCCCTCATTCATCAGCTGCTGCTGCTGCAGCTACCAGAGTTAGTTTGGGGCTTATACTTTTAGTGTCTCTCCTCTTTACCAGGTTCTGGCCAAAGCATTCGTCTTTTGGATGCTTCTCCTTTGTGCTTTCAGCTGACTCAACCACTTCATTGATCGGGCCTTTGCGTTTCCTCTCTTAATTAGTTCATTTTCAGGGGATAAGCCCTGCAGAAAGGATAAGCTTCTTTCATGTGCTTTTGTCTGAAATCAAGAATGCAAAACCCACGAGTTTTAACTCAGACGCATCACAAAACAAACAAAAAAGAAAACCTGCAACAATAACAAATGTCTCAAATCTCCAGATGGTTGTTTTGCTCGTTTCTGAATGACTTATCTTGGTTTGAGGATCAATATTTATGTGTTCAGAGAATTATGCTAAAACATCTGTAACCATGAATGTATTTTATTGAAACATAATAAACAATCACAAAGTTTTACTATTTAATTCGAAATTTGAGGGGGAAGTAACAACATTATCAATATTTTTATTTTTATGTTTTTTTGCAACTATAAATCTTAAAACTGTATAGGGCATTTACTCTGATACCCCTAAATCAAATATTTTGGGGTATGTGCCTGGTATATGCAGAAAAAAAATATGTGGAGACGTTTCAAGCAGGATTGGGTTATAAAACAATATGCAGAGATCTCACAAAACTTTGTTCGGTTCATCCTCTAAAAGATGGAAAAATGTCACCCGACCTCAAGGCTTATGCTAACTGAGCAGCAGACATATTTTCAGGTTGGAAAATATGTCAACAGAACTGGAATTAGTTGCACATTCACATGTGTAAATCTACTATTTATGGTGAACGTCCCTCTGAGTCCGGACCGGACTCCAACTCGGGACCGGCCTCCGCCTCGGGACCGGCCTCCGACTCGGGACCGGCCTCTGCCTCGGGACCAGGCTTTGAGTCGTGACGGCCTCCAAGTCCCTCTGAGTCCGGACCGGACTCCGACTCGAGACCAGCCTCCGACTCGGGACCGGCCTCTGACTCGGGACCGAACTCTGGACCGAGTTGGGACTGGTCTCTGAGACGGAACCGACCTCGGAGACGGCACCGACCTCTGAGACGGCACCATCCTCCGAGTCGGAACCGACCTCTGAGTCAGGACTGGCCTCCAAGTCCCTCCGAGTCGGGGCCGGCCTCCGAGTCAGGACCGGCCTCTGACTCGGGACCAGCCTCTGACTCGGGACCGAACTCTGGACCGAGTTGGGACTGGTCTCTGAGTCGGAACCGACCTCGGAGACGGCACTGACCTCTGAGACGGCACCCTCCTCCGAGTCGGAACCGACCTCTGAGTCAGGACTGGCCTCCAAGTCCCTCCGAGTTGGGGCCAGCCTCCGAGTTTGGGCCGGCCTCCGAGTTCCTCTGACTCAGGACCGGCCTCCGAGTTCCTCTGACTCAGGACCGGCCTCCGAGTTCCTCAGAGTCGCATCCGGCCTCCGAGTTGGGACCGGAATCTGAATTGGGACCGGCCTCTGAGTCGGGAGGAGTTGAAAAAGACACTAAATATTATAAAAAGTATGAAGGTTATGAACACCAAGCGATATAGCCGGCATTAGGAGAGCAAGCTGAGTGGTATAAAAGCTGAATGGTGAAAATAGCACAAAGTACGCAGGAGAAACGCAGCGAAATTTATGGAGCAACCAGAAAAGTGGAAGTCAATAGTGTGAATGCCTACAGCAATATGCCAATGAATGATCCATAGAAACCTATGTCCTCGCACTGCAACAATTCAGCTCTGTTGCTTTATAAATTAATAACATAGAAAGAAAGGAAGCTGGTTCACCTCCAGCTTTGTCCTTGTGACTAACCTCAGGTTATCAAGTCAATGTGCTAACGCCACATTAGCCAAGATAGGCTAATGTTTCTTTACCCACTTTATAATAAACCAACACTCTAGTATGCAGGACCCTGAAAATTTTAATAAAAAATTTAAAATGAATTCTAAATGAAAAGTCAACCACATAATGATGCTTTAAAATAAAAAATTGATATCAGGCGACCAAAACTAGCATGTCTGTCTGTAAAATAAACAGCTCATTCACTCAAAAAGAATAAACTAGATATACAATTGTAAGACATATTAAATTTTATCCAATTTTTATTTCTTTTTTACATATAATTCAAGATTAAATAAAGGTATTATTCTCAATCTTCAAACCCAGAAGCTGGCAACAGTATTTGAAATACTGTGTATATTATTACTCAAACCATTTTTCTTTGGATAAATAATCCTTGAAATTATTAAGAGCAACATGGTCATGAGCTTTTGTAAAGGAAAGAGATTATCAATAGTTCCACCTTATGACTAATGTGAATTATGTCTCAAAACTGTGATTTCATCCAAATTTTCCACAAACAAATTAAATCACAACTAGCGACATTAAGAGCAGCAAAAATCTCTTGATTAAGGACTCCAGACATCACAGCGTCATTTATTATGTTTATTCAGTTAAAAATGTTAACTACGAAAAAACATAACTCACCTCCAAATCATAGTGCAGCAAATAGAGCGGCTGCTCCCACCATCTTTAATCAAACCTTTTGTTTTTGTTTCGTCTTTTATCGTTTAAAATGAGCCACTAACTATCACTACTGCTTCTACATCGTCATAAATTCATGTATGTGTCATAGAGCCTAACAGTGACATATCGCCACAGTATGTTGGGGGTTTTACTGGATTTTCTTCTGGAATCGGGA
>CAEFZX010019548.1:0-55904 GCA_903066825.1 Alfaro cultratus | reverse complement strand
CCATGATTGCCATCGTGTAAAAACTGTTTTTTAGGCGATTTGTCCTGGTTTTCATTGCTCTGTATCTCTTGCCTGATACATGAATAAAGGTAGCAATAAAATCTTCCTGGCTCTTGCACCCCTCTGTTTGACAAATACAACTATCAGGGGACTTTAATTAGTTACATTGTGGATTTCTACATTCTTTTTTGCTAAATAAAAGAAGGGATTCTGGCATTCCTTTAATCCATGTGTTGTATTATGTAGTAGTAGTATTCTAAGCAAAACTACAGAAATAGGAGAATAGCAAGCAACTCTGTTAGGTTTTCTTGCTTGAGATTTAGCCTTTTCCCACTAATGTGTTAAATTAAACTTACTGGGAGTGCCTATGTGTTCTAGACCAAGGATGCAGGACAGGCTCTTACGTACTGACGTTTGAGACCCCGTGAACCAAGAAATGCTGAGCTAATGGCAGTAACAGTGATTTTTGCCTTCCAAAAGAACACCGTGTCACAAAGTAAAAGTGAATTTGGGATAAAAACTTTTACATTTTGGCTTCATGGCAACAAAACTACACAAATTTAGTCCTAATAAGAAACCCTTTATACTTTGCAAAGCCTTGATGTATTTTTCAGGTTTTATAGACACCTATAGTAGAGTTATCATTGATCTTCATACCATTGCAAAAGTGCATGGTATGAAGAAACGACAAGATTTTTTGTTTTCTCAGTGTTTGGACCTTTGGACACTACTGGTTGGGCATTTTTTAGTTTCTGATACTTTCAGAATATTCTAACATATACTTTTCCCAAAGTGACCAAATTTAAAGCTTATATCTTCTAAGCATTTTTTGGTATTAGAACTTATTTGATTTAATATATGCTAACATAAAAGGTCTATCAAGCTATTGTTTACATAATTTGTTTTGCATTTTGTGTTTATTTTCAAATACTATTAACCAACTGAGTGCCTTAACAGCTGTTGCAACCATTATGATTCAACAGATGTTTTAGGTGTAATTTTTTTTCTTCGCATATTCAGGTGCTTTTAATTAGCTTATTATTCTTGTCTGGGTTCAGGGACTGCTTGACTCAGAAGTGCTGCAAACACTAAATGAACTGCAGAGGGAGGGAGTGCAAAGTAGAGAGAATGAAAAGAGAGAAGCATGGGGAAATGTTAAAAGGCCAGGCCTGGGCCATGGTCTGTTCACTGTGGAGTAAAACGGGACAAAGGAATATAGAATAGGAGTTACGGAGATGGAGGTGGGAGAAGGAAAAAAAGGAGCTGTGGGAAATGAGACTTCAGGTAGCAGAGGCAGAGTAGTAGGGAAAATTGGACAAAGATGAGAGGAAGACCAAAACAGAAAAATAAATTACAAGTTTCAGAAGGAAAGAGCACAAAAGAGGAAAGAGAACAAGGTAAACAGATCTGGCAAACAAAGGCATGGGAGGAGACTAGTATTTGGAGAGGGGAAAAAAGCTGGGGCACCAACAAGAGATTTTGTATTTCATTCTGGGTTGCTCTCAGGCTGTAGCCTCGCATTATAGCTGAGATTTTGACTGTTTACAAACCTCCAAGTGGCATCAGGATCTCATCTACATAATGTTTAACATGCTCAGCTTGGCTGCACTCTGCCCGTCAAAGAGAGACAGTGTAAGGATTTTGGGCATCGGTCCCTGAGGCCTGCTAAGAGGTCAGCTAGAGAGGGAAAGAGAGGTTGTAGTGGTAAGATTCAACAGAGCAATTGATTTAAAGACCTGCTTAGATTGCACTGACCTTTGTTTAAATTTTACTTGGTATAATCGTTTAATCTTCCTCTGTTTTTTACAGTTTGCAATGAAGAACAGCTAAATTTCTCTTCCATTTTTTTATTACTAAAGAAAACAATAGGAGAATATCTGTCATTTTATGACTTACAAGACCATCTGTTTCATGGAAGAGGCAAAATATGACAGTTGTACATCATGCTTTTTGATGTAGCTCAAAAACTTTAAAAATGACTGAAGAGAAGGGTAACATCACATAGAAATTTTGCATATTGCATGTTTTGCTGTGTATCATAATGATGACATTTCCATTAGAGTTCATTAATAAAACTGACAGTTTACAAGAAAAATAGCTATGCACTGAATTTTGTAGAAACATTACTTTTGATTGGTAATGCAGGATAGGTGAGAGGTTAAACTGGATAGATAGATTAATTGATGGAACTGAAAAAGGGTTCAGAAAGCTAAATCTTTACATGAATGTTGAAGTGTGCATCCACACCGGCCCTGTTTAGTCTTCCTTAATCGACTCTAATTTGTTTGCCTAGGTAGTCTGGTTTGTTTGGGGAGGTGTGAATGTGTAATCAATGATGCAAGTCAAAAAACAAACTCTTGACCTCTGGTCGGTTGATGTGAACTCTGGTGCAGTTTAGATGCATATGTGAATGCTAAGCAGACTGAAGACTGGTCCAAAAGCAGGAAGTAAATACAACCAAAACAAATGTATGTCTAACTGATGGGATAAATAGCTTGTGGTCTTTTGTCAAAGACAGAAGAAAAATCCTACAAATGCTAAAAACTGAGAGTACGTTTTTGTTTACATTTTGTGAAAAAGGAAGTTGCACTGTGTCTTGATTTCCTTCAGTGGTTCATGGTGCAGCGCCCCCACAGGCGAGGGGGTAAATGTATTGCTCAAAGCGTTTTTTTTGGCATCCAGCAATGAATAGACACTGTGTGTGGTACTGCAGCCCTGCAGTCTTCAATGGCCAAGGCCTTGTTGACCTTCTGAAAGCATCTCTCTGTGTGTGTAATGTGATTGTGTTTGGTAGGACGTTTCATCTCCCTGTATGTGTGTGAGATGTATTTTCCTACAAAACCTGTGTGTGTGCCTCTCTCTCTGCATTTATGTGTCTTCTTTAAACCAACATTGCTGCAGTGGGAGGCTTTTCAGGACTTTCAGGCTCCACTGTTTGTTGAAGAGGGAGGAAGCGATTAGCTGCCCGTTAACAAACCTCTTAACGAACCCCACTAATGAAACCTGAGGGCAGCTCTGGGATGGCCTCGGTATACTGCCGTAATTAGACTGGCAAATAAGAGCTCGTTATGCAAAGGAGTTAAAGTTAATCTGCATATTTTTACCTGAGACACGAGCGTAACACTGACAAATGTTTACCCAAAGGCACTGAAGAGGAAAAGAAGAATTAGAGATGCACAGAAACAAGAGAGAATGAAGGTGGACGAAAAGTAATGATCAGGTGCTGTTCAACAGCACCTGAACTGACAAAGCAAGATCAGTTTTCAGTGCTGAATGATTTGGGAGTAAATCAGAAGATATTTAAATGAAACAATCAAAGCTGCAATAAATACATGTAGGAAAGAATAATGATTCTTTTAGGATCTGCCAATATAAACTATTAATTTGATCAACCCATACACTCAATTTCAAATTCATTCAAATGACTTTTATTTTAGTGTCTGTACAACAAACATCCACAAATGAAGATTGGCATTTTAAGGTATGAAATATACAGTAGGTATTAAACGCCACCTTAAAGCCCTTAGCTATGCACGTACTGAAGAGAATTATCCATTCTCCATGCTGAGTTCTTGATGTATGAGGTTAAAGAAGAGTCGGTGAGTTGAATTCATGAATTCCATTTATTAATACCAAAATACAGCTGGTCCATTCTGACATGCTACTTTTAAGAGCTTACAGACAAAATGGCACCCCAGATCAGTTTGTGATCTCCTTTGTTAGACCAAAGAGGGCGTTTCCTTCCCTAGTGTGTCATTTCCTCTACCCATAGCTCTCATTTGCATTTCCTAACATGTCATTTTCTTTAGGTTTAGTTTAGCAACTAGCTAACAGAGATATAAGGAAAACACAGAATTATTCTCAACAGTGCAAAAAACCCTCAATAGGAATGTTAAGTTGATGTTATAACTTTGTCTAACTTTTAAATTTTGTTAATTATTGAGATTATGTAAGAACAGTTCATCAAAAGTTATTTTATACCAGTAAATGTATTTGAAATAAAACATTTCTGCTTTATAGACAGTTTTTGGAGGTTATAAAAAACAAAATATTCTTACTGTCAACATATGATTATCTCCTGGATGATGTCTCTTAAGCTGATTGTGATGCGTTGCACTTATTTTGCTGCGGTTTGCAACAAAACCTTTCTCGGGTTTGTTTGAGAACAAAACAGGTTCTCTTTTAGATGGCTGCATTTGGACCATTCAAGATAAAATAATTGAAGTTCAGTTGAACAATTGGTAAGAGTCTGCACAAATTGTTAGTGTGGTCATTCACAAAGTTAGACGGAAACTAACAGTGCGGTTATCATCCTGTCCTGTGCTCGCATGACCTACGTGGTGGTGTGACATGTGCAAGTTTTTTTTTTTTTTTTTTGTTTTTTAGGGTAATGTGTGTATTGGGCTGGCAGTGGAGCTCTGGGGTTGATGGGTTTGACCTCTGCTTGACGGCGGGGTTTCTGATGGATCACCTGCTGCTGCCAGCCCACACCCTGACTGCTGCAGATATTGATACTGTATGTAATGTTTTGTGAGAGCTGCCATCTGCTTGTGTGAGGTAAAGTTTCCTGTGTTTGAATCATCTGACCGTGTTTGTAATTCTACACTAACAATTGGAGTGTTGGCTGGTGTTTTGCAAAGCCCCTCAGACGATTCTCATAGGTAGAAGAATAAAGATCTTTTTAAGGACCATGGTTGCATGATAGCTGTGTGTACAAGTCCACAATTGCAAGTTGTTGAGTGTCGGTTTTTGTGTGCGTTTGCTTCATTAGTACAGTGGTTCAGAGGCGATTAGTTATCGTCATGTTGCTCAGCCTGCTGAGTTGTGGCACAGTCAGCAGCCATCTTTAGTCAACACTCCCGAACAAATAAATGCACACACACACTGCGAGCTGCAGGAGCTGTAGAAGTTATTACAAATCCCCCTGTGCATTGTCCACACACACATGCACACACACCTTTGTGCCTTTTCTTAAACTTCTTATTCTCCAACGCAAAAATTGTGGATTGAACACACCACCTACTGCAAATACATCTATGCTCTTTCTCCAGTCAGACGTTCTCGTGCACATTCACACAAACTGGCTGTCTCTGTTTCTCCTCTACCCCTGACTTTTTCCCGGTGACCTTGGGCAAACGCTGCCAGTGGCTGCTGCTGAGATTTCTGCGTAGGGGGTTGGAGGGTGGATGAAAAAACGCTTGGCTGGGCATCACACAACTTTCATCCTTCTATCCATCCATTCGTCCGGCTGATGAATGGGAGAAAAGTTTTCCCCTCTGTTGACAGATGGCTGTGGAGTTTTCATGAGTTCATTTATAATGAAGCACTTCCTTAGAATTCCAGCTTCATCAACAATATAAATTATTTTAAAATTGTGTGTAAATGTGGTTTTCAGTGATGTCTGATGACAAACAAAGCAGTTGTCAGACTTCCAATTTTTAGCTTATGCCAGCTGAGTTGTACTTTTAGCTGTGTCTGGAAGAACAATGAAAAACCATCTCTCTCTGTTGTGCTTTTTGATAACGAAAACAGTCTGAATTTGTCATCTCTTCATGCACGTCTGAAGACTGGGGAGTAATAAGGAAGTGACTGAAATATGAAAATGTTCCAGTCTACATGTAAAATATCCAAAGTCACAGTCGACATATTTATATCCACTAAGAAGTATGCATGGCATTTCAGTCCACCAATTTACATTTTGTCACTTTTGGTGAAGTAGAAAGAAGGGTGCCTAGTTTTCTTTTTATTTATTATTTTAAAAAATCAGAATATGTTGAATGCAATTTTCTATGACCATAAATAAAATCTTGTGCGATTGTATAATGCACAGTTTCTTAATCCTGGTCCCCAGGGACCACTGCCCTGCATATTTTCAACATCTTTGGTCCAGCATACCTGATTAAAATGATAGCATTAGCTCTTGCTTGCCATCAAGTGCTGCAGAAGCCTGTTAATCACCCATTTATTCAGGCCAGGTGTGTGACAGAAGGAAAGCACCTTAAACATCCAGAGCAGTAGTCTCTGAGGACAAGGATTGAGAAACACTGGCGATAGAATTATCTAGTTTCACTTTAAAATCAGGCCTCAGAGGTCTTTTGTGAAAAAGAAGAATCATGGAGGCCAGAGAACATAGCAGGCAGGAGGTAGCTGCAGAAAATGTTAAAGCATTGCTACAACATAAAACAATATCCCAAACTTTGAACATCTTGCAGAGTACTGTTCAATATTATACAATTGCACATCTACTGAGAAGTGGCCACCCATCTAAACAGGCTGGTCAAACATAGCATTAATCAGAGAATATGTTAACCTTTGAGGAACTGCAGAGATCCACAGTTCAGTGGGAATAATATATTGAAAGAAAAATATTTAGCTGTGTAATTTACAAATCTGGCCTTTCAGGAAAAGTGATAAGAAGAAGGCAATTGTTGAAGAAAAGTGATTAAAAATCTAAACAGTGAACATCAGACTGAAAACACAAATGCTAGCCTACTGATGTGAAGACTGTTGGGAGGCTCGCAGTGCAAATGCTTGCTAATTTTTTTTAGATTTCCATTTGCAACATGAAAACGTGTAAAAGTTTAATAAGTATATCAAATACCTCTGCCAGTCACCATAAACCACTTAATAATCCTGAGCACTATGTCGTAGTACCCGTGCCAGAAGTCATTTAGAGTATGTCTAAACATATGGTTTCTTGGGAAAATGGTCATTTTTGATAGTGGTTTGCTACTCTCTTTCAGTTTCAAACCAAGTGAGAGGTTTGAAGTGATGTGGTTTTAGTGACTTTTTTGCCTGAAAAATGGGCAGAATGATTATCAAACCTAAAACCAAGCAAAAGAAAAACGCAACACTGTAGAATCTCATACAGGAAAAACAGCATTAAAAAGACTGTAAAGCAGTGTGACTTCTGAGAAAGGAAAGCTAGAAAAAAACCTGGAAGACCATTCGCCAGTGTCCTATGAAGTTACCACAGCAACCAATCCAGATAAGTTGGTGATGCATGAACACACAAATATGATTTGATCATTTGAAAATAACAGTGTGGACAGTCTGTCTTAGAGATTGGATTTGTGAATCAAATCAGATTTACCCAGCGTCTGAATGTCGCTTAAGAATGAATCTTTTCTATCACTTCCACCGAGTACATATAATTTACGTCAAGGGAATTTATTACTTCTATCAAGTTGTGGATTGTCTGTGTGGTCTAACCTAAGAGAGCCTCATCTAAGTCTCTCTTTATTAACTTCATCATTGGTCTTATTTTTAAGATACATATATTAAGAAAAATACTGTAAGTCAGTCTCTTTTATCAAACTTTTCACGTAAAATAACCGGTGCTCACTGAAAGGGAGAATCTTAGTGATGTTTTATCATGGGTGCAATTTATTGATGTAACGGCGTAATGCTACATATGCATCAGGCCATCTCAAACTGATTTGCTGTCAGTGTGTCTGCCCGTATCAGTCTTAGAGTCATTGTCTCATTGGCCACACATCTGCTGGCTGCCATTTTGAAGAACAGCTGACATTTGCCTTCTCTCTCCATCAGATACATTACTGGGCATGGGCCTCTGACATTTCTGACAATGTGTGTCTCCCTCCGTGTGTATGCATGTGTATGTGCGTGATGAGTTACTTGGGCATGCCCCACTGACATTTTATTGGATGCTAATGGCATTCATCTATGTGGCAGCTGGAGGGGAGGCGGGTGCGGCTGTCTGGGCAGAAATGGCGCCTGTCCCTCACCTGTTGGAGTGTGTGCGTTTATTGCCCAGGAAGGGGAGGCAACGGTGACACATAAGCACAGTGGAGGGAGTCACAATTGCATTTGTTGAAGATATGTGTTTTGGCAGGGAAGTGTCTGCTCCTACCTTCACAGATGTTCTTTGGGTGTGTTGTGTGTCTGAATGGGCCGTCAGTGGTCCACTATCCTTGCAGGTGTTGGTTTTTGTGTGTGTATGTGTGGGTGGGTGGGTAGGTATGTGCATCTGGAGGGCAAAGAGATAAAGGCGCCTGCTTTTTTCTGATAAGGACTCCCACCTCCACCTCTCTATCACTCTACTGTTCTACCTCTCCCCTCTCCATCCATCTACAATTTCTACTCTGTTGCAACAACACCGTCTCTTTCTCTTTGTGTACCCTTTTCAAACAATTCCTCCTGCCTGTCTTCTTTTATTCAGCACTTTTGGTATTGTAGTCCTGGAGAAAATAAAGATACATTTGCCTAAGGCCAGTTTGAACGCTGGAGCCTATTTAAGCAGGTTATGGGGTTGAAAACTTAAGTAAATTGACCATTCTATGGATTGATTTCTAAAACATCTGTATTAACAATGAAGCATCTGGAAATACCCAATGTAAACACAATATTCTTTTGTCTGTTTTACCCTTTATAAAACGTATCTTTGCTTTAGTAGCACCTCCATGTTCCCGGACATCTTAAAAATGATGACAAATATTATCACATTACAAATGTATGTCAATAACATAATACCAATTTGTTGAGATGTTTTTGTGATGGTTGCAAAGAAAAACAAACATTTGGTTTTCATTGTCATAAGGTCCAGAATATCAATTTTAGCATTTTAATATGTAAATCGTCTATTCTTTGCCAGGCGGTAAAATTATTTAAATCTAATCTCAACAGATTCTACCAGGTAAAAATTTATTAAAGAAATGTGCAGCTAAAATCAAAAAATAAGTTCTTGAAACATTAAGTACAACATTAGGTTTCAAGAACATTAAGTACAATGTTCTTGAAACATTGTACTTAATGTTTGTGGTTGTACATGAAGTACAACCACAAACCCCAAATACTTATAATATATCTAAAAGGCTAGAAGAACCTAAAGGAGTAGACTTTGCTTTTAAAAGTCTATAAATATTGCATAAATAAAATTGCATTTGTGTTTTCTATGGAAAATTCCTAATGAATATTTTAATATAATGAACTTCACCTGATTAAAGGAATTGACTATTTGATTCTAAATTGTATTTTCTGTATGATTTTATGTGTAATAATTACTTGTTTTGGTAATTCTGCTTTCCATTTAGAAGATGCCTGTAGGTATGTCCCAATCAAAAAAAAAAGTAAAACAAAAAATTCAACATCCAAGAGTCTCTTTAATAATAGACTTTTTCTGCCTATTGTTTTAACTTCACTCAACTGCACTGCAGACACACAACCACTTAGCGACTCCCGTCTCTTGCAGCAACTCACTTAATGATTGAAAACAGCCAATCAAAATCAGAACAGTGAGCTGCTGCTGGAAATTGAAAACTCCTGTGCCACTAAATGATTTCAGGGGACAAATTTTACTATTATGCCTGCATGCAGTTATGGAAATCTGTAGATTTATATCCTTTTTACCTGGAATTAAATGGGCGCTCTCAAAAAACGGTTAAAAATTGAAAAGCAAATTTCCTTTGATCACAAAATGTATTTGCCTGGTTTGAACCTGAAGTGCTCTGACCTGATATGACCTCATAACAGTAACTAGTCTGGCTATGATAAAAGAATAAGTGCATATTCATCTATTAAGTATACCTTGTGACTCATACATAGTGGAACATTTGATTTTTACAACATCTAGGAAGAAATACCGTTGTATACTTCTCTTTAAAGAGAAAAGTACATCATTCCCAAATATAAATCTAGATTAATACATCAGGACAATGCTGTTTAATAAGGAATGAAGTAATGCTAATAAAAGGGAGAGCCAGATAGTTTTATCAACCCGAACTATTCAAGTGTTGATTGTCTTCGAATGCACCTGCCATGGTTAAGTGCCTCACCATCTGGCTTCCTCTGCTGTTTAAAATACAGAAAATGTTTCTAATTACAACATTGTTACACTTTGCTAATCTTTACAAGGACAATATTTCTTTTTCCTCTTTCCCAGAGGTCAGTTATGCTGATGGGGATTCAGTCAGGGATCCCAGCGAAGCAGGTGCGTTTGAACTACAGCCATTCGCTTTGGAAAAGGTCTTCTGGCTCACCCTTCCACACTCTTAATGACTGTAAATCTGGCATACATATAGATGAACCAGTAAAGGATTATCTTGAAAGTGGTTGTCAGCGGGAAACCAGACATAGCCCGTGGTTCTATGCTCTGATCTCACTCCTTCTATAATATCCTCTTTCACACCAGAAACACTTCCTGTTACTTTTAAGTGTTGTAACCAAGAAGGAAACACATTTGCTTGTTGTGGTAGGTCTGCTCTCAGCCATGAGTTGTTGTAATTGAAACTCGTATAATAAATATCTCGCCTTCTCCCTCTCAGCCTCACCAACACACTAATAGTTCATTGCCTCTTCTGTTTGCGTCACAATACATCTTTCTCCCCTTTTCTCTGTTGGGCATCTGTTCATTTGGTGGGCTTTGCTGGAGGATAGGAGGATTCCTCCATCTGTACCTTCCCTCCTCTGTCTCTTGCCCTACATACTGAATCATTTTTCTTCTGCCTCAGTTTGCCCACTTATTTTTACTTTATCTCTGCCCATTTCCTTCCCTTCTCTACACTCTCTTCCTACTTTTGTGTTGCTTTTGTTATCTCTTTCTTGTTAATATTCCACCATCCCTTCTTGGATCTGTCTTTTCTCCCAGCTGGCTGTTTAAAAGCTGTTTGCCATCTGATGTTCCTATGAGAGGTAATTAAAGTCTGAATCGCAAACTGCATGAGTGTGTTTGTGGGCAAATTTGAATTAATCTCATACAGACATTCTCAAGGCTTGGTTTGTGAAACGTTTGGGACAAACTGCGCCCAAAGGGCACTGGGTAACTCCCTGCCTTCTCATCACTGAGTTTTCAGGTGTCACGTCTTAGCTTAACTATTTAACGTCCTTTCAGAATAGGTTGCATTCTTTTTAGATATAAAAGTTACATATTGGTGCTTTAATGATATGCATTTTATTACAACTTTTTTTGTATTAAGTCTGTAGCAAACAATAGTAGTGTAGCTCTTCCCAGTTGGAAGATGTAAATGCAGTAAATGAAAAAGAGACCTTGCACAAGAGCACTAAGAAGTTTGATGATTTTACCTGTCTAGCCCAGGAATCAGGACGTCCAAAAAGATAAGAAATAGCAAAGTGTCCAGCTCAACTGTGAGTTCATGGTATAAAGCTCTATGTTTACTAATCAATAGGACATTTGAGAAAGGCCGACTATTTGGAGTAGGGTGGAAGGTTAATATACTCTCACCCTACCTGGATTTTTTAAAAAAAAGGTTTTTATGGCTCAGGTGGCCTTGATTTGAGAGTGATTAGACAGGAAAGTAAGAAATGAAAGGGGGAGAAGACATGCAGCAAAGGTCATCAGACCGGGACTCAAACCTGTGACTAAGGCCTCCATAATGGGTTGTGCTTTCACCCAGCACCACTGCAGCACCCTCCTACCTGGATTTCTAAAAGCACTTTATGCTTGTAAATTTTCAGTGGCAAGTGCTTGTGACAGTGTTATAATTCAGAAAACTAGAAATTTCTTCAGCACCATAAAACAAAGCAGGGAACAGAAGCTGCTAAAAGTCTTCCTTCTACATTTTTGTTCCATCTTTGACTATTAGAGCTTCCCCGGTCTAAATTTAGTGCGTCTAAGCATTGTTCCAAGCATACAGAATGTCTCATTAAACTATCTCTACTGCATATGGTTTGGCCCTGAATATCACTTCAAGCAAACAGTACCCAAACTGTGGTTGAAGGGAAGTCAAAATATAGATATACAAGCTGTTGTTAATTTGGCACATAAAAAGAAATGAAAATGAGTCAATTGCAGAATGCTGTGGTAAACATGTAGTTCATTGATGTATAACTAATTAATTAAAATAAAAACCACATGGAAACAACATTTTCCTAATCTGAGAAATGCTGCCCTTGCAAACACTGTCACTTTGATTGTCCGCTCAGTGGTTTTAAGGGAAAATATCATCATAAATGCATTTTAAAAATACTTATCTGCTTTCAAAAACATGGAAAGGCAAATTAGGGAAAATATTGCCATTAAATTAAAAAGATGATGAACAGAAGTAATAATTATGTTTAAACCTACGGATTAATTTTTATTAATTGTTCTGGTTCTACTTAGTGATGCAAATCTGGTTTCCATATTTTTGTTTGCCATTGTAACCGTTTGCTTTATTGACATCTTTAACTATTTTGAACCAAGCAATAATTTTAGGTAAAATTAATTTGGTAAATAGTAAATGTCCTGCACTTGTAGAGCGCTCTATCAGGTCAAAGGACTCCTAAGCACTTTACACCACCATCAGTCATTCACCCATTCATACTCACTGTGTCATAATGAAGCTGCTGTGCAATTACTGGGGTTTTTGAACTGGCAACACACCAGTTACTGGACAAACCCCCACAAACCCAAAACCATTATCAACCTTACGTATGTACCTAAAAAAAATTATTGGCTCTTTTTTTAGTGGATTGTTGACAAGTGGGATAGGTGGTTCCAAGCCCCAAATATAATGCAACGCATGCAGCAGACACTAAACAACATGATGGCTCCAGTAGCTGTTTCTCAGCTATAGTTATGAAAATTGCCTTCTGACTGTGCTTAAGGAACAAATAGCAGAATCTATATCTATTTCTTATGTTGTCATTTAATCTTATTTCTGTCACTTTTTTTGTCTGGTTATTGCTATTTATCTCTGCCTGTCTTTTTTAATATTTTCAAATCCAGTTCAGCCCCATAACTTTTGCACTTGTTTTCTTGCTTTCCCTCTTGCTTTTCTGTCTTTAGTTTCATTTCAGCCACACCCACATAGCTGCTCTCCTCATCCATCACTATCAGCTCTGTGATTTTTTTTTCTTTTCTTTTGTACCTCACTGTGTGTGTTTGTGTGTGTGAGACAGCGAGCCGGGGGAGAGATAAAGTGAGACTTTGTGTGGCTGTTGTTGTCTTTTGTGTTCCATCAGCTTGATGGGTGTTTTATGTTTACTTCAAGATGAGATTTAGTGAGGAAAAAAAGACAGTGGTGTGAAATGTGGGTTCCCCACAAGCTGGGCTGATGGACCTCAGATGTAAAATTATTGCATTTTTCAACAAGTATGAACAAGTTCAACACTGGTTAACAAGCTCATTAATGACTCCATTACACTCATGTTCTCCTTCTTAATTTATGAAGTAATGGTTGAATAAGCATTTGAGCAATACTGCACTTCACTTTAACACAATTACACATATTCACACCTGGGAAGTGCCCAGTACACTTTCCGAAGAGCAGCTCAACCAGAAGATTATTTGCTCTTTATATCAAACTTGTCCTATTCAGGGATTTGTGCTTGCTTATGAATTTAATGTTCAAATTTTTTGGTTGCCCCTAATCTTATCAAATGAAATAATTTCTCAAAAATGATACAAGTTATCTTTAGGGATTTGGGGAATATTGTACATTACACTTTTCTCAGTGTAGGGAATAGAAAAATGTTGATGTTTGCTGGCAAATCAATAATGAAAGTGAGATTACCTTTTCAACATACCTCTAAGCTAACCTTGTAATTCTTGTGGATAGATCATAAATTGAATATATTCTTTTAGAAGGTATACCCAAACTCAACATGGACATGCATGTCATAACTATTTCAACCTTAATTAAAAAAAAATAATAATAATTGTTTGCTTTTTGCAGTGACTTGATCATGCAGTAAAAACTGTTGATTTACTTACAGTCATATACTGTATAAGCATCCCTGTGAATATTTGGTTTCTAAGGCCCTTAGAAATGTTTACTTTATCCACATACAGAAGACAAATATTCACCAATATTTGGTTATCACAGGTATCATTTCCGCACAAACTGTTCATACTACTCACACATTACTGTGCAATTCTTTTTTTTTTTTTCAGCAAAATACTCACCTTATGTCTTTTTTTCTGTGCTGGAGGTCTCAGTGAAACAACCAAAAAAAATAAAATAGTGCATAGAAGGAGTTCACGTCGTGCAGAAAGGGCGCTTGGAAGAAAAAGGTTCGAAGTGAGCATATTGCACTTCGATTGCAACATTTTGATTGGGTTTTGAGAAGGCATGAGGATGGCAACATTGCTGTTTGAGGCATTTGCTCACTGCAGAGAAAAAGCATTATACTTTAGAAAGAAATGTTCAATGTTGTTGAGAGGTTTAAGAATAACATTTTTAAAATATTTAAAGGTATGCCAAAAAGTGGCAACAGCAGTCACCAGCAATTTTTCAAGTCCCAAGCAAGCGTCAGTTTTGAAATAAGCAACCATTTTCAGAGAAAGACGGGGGAAAAAAGAGGTGGAGAAAAAAGATGAGAACAAAATAGTATAAAATGTATATGTGAACGGAAAGTGAAAATAAGATTGAATGGATTTAGGACACAGGAAATAAGAAGAGATAACAATAAGAAGAAAAAAAAAGAAAAACGACAGTTGTAAAGACTGAAAGTTTCTGCACTTGTTGCCAACACGTGGAGGATTGGGAGGCCCAAACAGAATATTAAACTGGAAACAAAAGTGATAGATCAGCTGACTGGATCTGGACTTCACAAAAAGAAAACAGTGGTCATGAATCCTTCCTTAAAGCTGCAGTATAGAGTTCTGAGAAAACCATAAACTTGGCCTGAACATGTAAATAAGCTAACCTTACAACTCCCTCTCCTTGCTCAGCGCTCATTCCACAACTCTTTCCTCACAGCAGAACCTGCTGAAAACTCTGGAATTTAATGGTTTTCCTGTAGCTTCAAGTCATTTCTCCACCTTTAGCCTCTCTGCAACATACAGGCAATCTTGAACTTAAACGACTGTACAGACGAAGGCAGTGAGCAGTGTGTATGGGAGAGTGAAAAACAGCCCTAGGACCGTCCTCCTGGCTCTGATTAGTTGTTTCTGAGTTAGCGGTGTATTTGTGTAGATGACAGTAGGACCAGAGGATCTTGATGTTTGTTTTTCCACAGATTATTTGTTTCATATTCTCCTGACATAGTGACAGTTTTAACAAATGTGCAAAAATAAGTTTTTATAAAAGTTTAAAAGCAGAAGTCTTTTTCTTTGGGTGTGTAAAGTGTAAATGACCCTGGAGAGCTCCTGTATCCTCTGTAGTCCCTGGTTCAGCACCATGGAGAGTGAAAGAACACACTAAACTGATTCAGTTATCAAACAAAATTGCAGTGGAAATTAATGTTTTGCTATAAAGTTGGCAAAATCAAGAAATAACATATTAAAGCTAAAATTTACATTTTCTTTTTTCTTTTAATACATACAAATAAAAACTGCCCATACACTCCAATTGAAAATGTTAATATCATTTGGAAATAATGTTATATTACTAGGGATGTTATTTGTCCAGAGTTTTCCAATAGGCAGTAAAATTGCATTGGTGAAGCTAATGGTCATGATCACTTTAACCACTGTAAAACTTTTCAAAAGGTATCAGATTTAACATCATCAGCGCTTTCCTACAGCTGCTACAACATCTAAAGTTGCCTTTTTTTGCAGAGCTAGAATTTTCTTAAGTTGCAGCTGATCCGGAAAACTGATCCAGTCGGCTAGCTAAAACAATTTTTCATTGAATCACGGATGTTGTTTGGCTGGATAGAATAGTGTCAAATGTTTTAAGTCTGCTGTGAAATAGTCATTTTAATGTCTGTCAACATAGTGGTATGAACTAATATGAACATATTCAGCTTGAGTTGTTCTTAAAGCAGGCAGTCTGCTTTTGACTTGCTTCCTTCCATTTCTCCAATGATTTATTTACATTTCCAACAAGCTAATGGCAACATAACATTATTCTACCACAAGTAAGGGAACTGTTCCTCATACCTTCACAGAACCAGAATGAATCCTTTATGCTTTGTGTTAACTATAGCCTCCTTTTTTGTTATTATTTTTCATTATAAAGATGCAAACCCAATTCCACCTGTAAGATACCTCTTTCTGTTTATAAATTACAAATCAGGTGAACCTGCACACTTCAAAAGTCAAGCCCACATTGTGGAGCTATAAGAGTTGTTGAATGAACCTGAGATTGATATACAACATAAATTTCTTATTCTAAAGTGGCAAACATCTTAAGGACATATAACAAACGTCACCACTACTAAAGAAACTACCACAGGTTGATGTTCTTTGATATGTCTGCAAATTTCCACACAAGTCATTCATCGTGCTTTAATGGCATAAATCATGTTTGTAACAAACTGTTCCCGTGGTCACATTTAGTCTGTCAAGCTATAAAACCGGCTAACCCTTACAACATGGGTCTTTGAATGCCTCTCTTGGTGACTCAGAGGTGTAACAGTGGTGTGATGACTCAACACTCCCTTGGTCACTTCAGGGAAAAGCAGAGGTCAATAGGATCTCTAAGTCATGGCAGGTGCTTTGTGGAAAAGCTTTCTGTCAGAAGGACGTTAGATAATACGCCAAACAGAGCAATTAAAATAATCATGTTTCAAACAAAAATAATATACACAACAGCTTTCAAAGCAAGTTGCACATTATTTGGTCTGGTGTTCATGGTTGTAAAAGGAGAGAAACCCTTTCCATGGTGTTTTCCTGTGGAAGAGTTATGACTAGCAAATACCACATGCACACTAAGCAGCTTGCTTAAAGCCTCTCATCAGCAATTAACTCCTGATAGCACTAGTCCTGCAGCAAACTGTATGTAAAAGAAAATACAGGAAATTTAAAAACATATGTTAAAAGGTGCTGAGCCTCAAATTTAGTCAAACGGCAGATGCTGTGATCTGAGAAATGAAAAGCATTTTTAAGAAGATGAAGCCAAATTTAGGGGAGATCATGCTGCAGTTAGAGATTTTCTTGGTCTTGGATTTTCTCACTTGAACTACTGAAGATCATTCTTGAAAAAATATTTCTTTCTCTTCCCTGCCCTCTTACAAAGCTGAGGACAAGCAGTAACACTTCCTTCCCAAAAATTAAGTTGTCATAAAAAATTTAAGTGTCCTACATGCAGATGATTCCAAGTTACCATACCAATGGAGTCCAGCAATAAAATAAAAAAAAAAACATTTAGGCTTTTCATTGCAAATTTTAAAACTACGTCTATTTAGGTGCTTTTATAGAGCCTTTGTGACTCATACTGTTTCCTGGGAATGCAGGAGGGAGCGACTTAGACGGTAGGAGATAAAGAAGAGGATAAAGGAAGAGAAAAGGAAGGGAGAATGAGATTAGGTGAGAGAGAAGGGGGGGAAAAATCAAGAGATACACTCAAGAATAGTCCGGTTGATATTAGCCGAGGTGAAAGTGAGGACAAGTACTTTTTCTTTCTACCATTCTGTCGTTTACTTGGCAGAAAAGCCTCTGTGGTTGTTCCAGTTTGGCAGTATCACTTTGTACTCAAGCTCACTTTTTCGCTTTCTCTAAGTTAATGTGAAAAAATAAAAGAGCACTTAGTGGCTGATATATGGAACCAGCGAAGGATTTTTTATTTTTTTATTTTTTGTTACTGAATTCTGTTTTTGTGTGCAAAAAAGACTGGTGTCAGCAGGAATAATGTACTTTAATATAATAAATGTTGGGTGACACAAGTGTTTCATTATGTTGATTTCTTCAAAGGCACAGCTTAGGTTTTACTGAAATTACCTTTAGTGCAGATATTTTTGGCACACATGCACATGAAAGTCTTTAGTTTTGTAGTTTGGAAAATCAAAGGTTTGTTTTTAGAATTAGGCACTAAACCAAAGTGGATTTCTGCAATCTGAAAACAACTCCAATCCCTAGTTTGAACATATTCACACCACAACCACTGTTGGATTACTTAGTTGTTCATATGAACATTCATTGATTTTACACTTAAGAACATCGTAGTTCACAAATTTTGAGATTATTTATGCCATTGTTGTGAAGTATTTTTGCTTATGCTTGACTCATGGTAGACAAGAAAGCAGTTCATCTCCTCCGTTTGATAAACCTTTTACCCTCAGTTTAAAAATTAAATACATTTTCTCACAATTACTCTTAGCAAAGTCATGCAATTCACAAAAAGAAGAAAAAATAACTAAAATCAATACAAGCAACTGAGACATCTGAACTACCCCCCAAAACAGAACAAGATAACTTTCAACTTATGTTTCAAAGTAATCTCCAAAACCATACACATGGCTTTCTGCAATTTTATACTTTAAATCTAGATAAAGAATAATAGAACCTTCTTCAGTCGGATTTTTAAACAGGCAGAAAGAAAATTCCACCAATAACATCCCACCCTTTCAGTTTGGTAATGTGAATTGTGTTTATACTGTACTACCCAAAAATGTTTTAATAAAATTTGGATGAAATCCAATAAACTATCCATTATAAGTGCCATCAAAATTCATTTGATTTCACTATATAGAAATAAGCAAAATAAAAGCAAAAAAGAAAGGATTATCCTCAGGTCAGTGCTTTTCTGAGCGCATTTTGGATGCTTTCATACAAAGCTTCCCACAGAAGCGAGTCTGCTCTTGACTTCTCTGGTGATTAACGTGTTGCTCTTGTACTGTCTGATGGGCAGTGAGATTTTTGTGTGTGTAAACGTGTAGTAGAGTACAATTGCAGTGAGCTCTGCAGAGGGAGCAGCTGTCAAGAGAAGGGTGTGGGTAATGATGGCCATGCATCACTGTGTCTGCCTTCCTGTGTGCATGTGTGTGTATGCGTGCCCATGCCAACATAAGTGTGTGACCGTTTGGAAAGAGCGTCTGCTCATGCGTCATTCTTCTGCGAGCCTGTAGACATGTGAGCGCTGCTTGTACATGTGTGTGTTTGCTACTGTTGCCTTGAGTCTGACAGTCTGTCAGAAAACCTTTCTAATTGTGGTTAAAAGATGGCAGGCCGGTGTCAGCCTAATATATCATTCACCTTGTACACACTGAGAAACTGACACACACACACACACACACACACACACACACTCACACGCTCACACACATGCACACACACAAATAGGTTAGGTGATTTGGCAGGTTTCGTAGCTGTTATCAAACAACCCACTGGTGTATGAGGTAACCGAGTTATGTAAGCACATTATATGTATGTAAATGAGAATTTATTGATAATATTTCTGGAGGTTTCTTTTCCTGTCCATGCACAGGAACTGTCAATAAGAGAAGGGAATAAAGAATTGGTCAAAAAGTTGGAAGAAAAGACAGAATGAGACTGACTTTGATGAAGAAAAAACTTTACAATGAAAACCAGGAGAAAATGACAGAATACAAAGAAAATCAAGGAAAAGGATGTAGTGATTGATAGAACAGATGACGATATGTTACTGCACACTGATAAAATCGCATCAGTATAATAATATCAAGAGAAAAATTGAACTTAGAAAGAATATGGTCAAGAATAAAGAGATACAGAAAAGACATAAGAAAAAGGAGAGAAAGTCGAAATTAGAGAGAAATCAGCTAAGACTGAAAGATGTAGAACATGGTGGATGACTTGTGGGGGTTGGAATAAAGATCAAGAAACAGAAAGAAATGAAAAATGAAGAAAGGGGAAATAATAGGATGTACAAGGAAGGAAAGTGTGTTAATCTGTGCTGGCAGTCTGGCAGCCCAAAGAAGGAAAAGACTGTTTCCATCTCTTTCTTTTTCTCTTTTGTCCTGCCACCTTCCATTTCAGTGATTTGTTCCTTTATTCCTCTTCCACTGCGGTGTTACAGGCCTTTCTTTGTTTGCGTGTTTATGCATTCATGTCTGCTTGTGGTCTGTGTATTTGGTGCTCGTTCATAGACTTTTCTCCCTTTTTGTGTTTATCCATGTATTTCCATCATGTTTTATGCATGCGTGCGTACTCTGATCCGAATGTTAATACACTGGTGGGAGCATCTTTACAGCAATGTGAACAGAATTGACACAGTCGCGTTCTTCCTGTTCTCCCTAAAAAAAAAAAAAAAAAGTGCATCCATTGCACGGACACATGAGCACATCCATGAGCTCACTGTTGCACAGAGTCGCTTTGTGTCTAAGGGTCAGCATGGGTCAAGATTAAAGGGTTCCCTTGCAGGAGAGTTACTCATCCTTTGGCATGGGAGGAGGCTGACGACAGAGAGGTTTATGGAGGAGTTACTTTAAAGTTGGCACAGTGGGAAGAGAGCCACAGGTCAGTCTCAATGACGACAGCCTGCTTTTGGCAACAATGCTGCTTTCTTCATCACTTCTGTTTTTTCCAAAGTTAAAGTGTAAACTCACAATTGTGTTTGTGCAGTCGCTTCATAATGCAAGGTAATGAAATGTACAGTCATGTTTTACTCAGCGTTATCAGTTTCCTGATATAAAAGAGACTTTCACTCTGCAAAACAAAAGGAATGGTAGTTTATCGTGCACAGCTACCATGAAAAATTATGTGCTGAAAATTAGTTGCAGTGTCTTGATAGAACCATTGTGCTTGTAATTCTGGATAATTTGCCTCATTAATAACAGTTTTCATCACAACCATGACAGCTGATGGATTAAGCAATAAGACAGGGGAAATTGTTCCTCCTTTCAGTCTAATAATTTTAATTGCATGATTTAATTTCTATCCAAGAAACAGTCTATTTAAAGCTTCCTTAAGACTCCATTTAATGGCAATATAGCAGGGAGGGGAGGTTTAGCTGTTTGTAGTACATTGAGCTTATAACATGTAAATATCAATGAAGCAGCTACAACCAAATTTTGAAATTTTTCTAGTTGGAACCTTAGGCTTCAGCGTATCTTAACAGGTATTTATGTGACAATGTACCTCAGAATTTGGACATAGAACAACCAAGCTTGGTTTTAAAAATCTTTATAGGAATGAAAACTTCAAAACTGTGGTGTGGATATGCAGTAAATATTGTCATCTTTAACAGCTAGCGCAAACTCAAAAGAGTGACGGTATTCCAGTGAGAATCTCTCTCCTTCATTGTTGTTTACCTTCATGTTGCTGGTTACTTGGTATGTATTTTATTCAAGTTATCCTCATGTTGAAAATATGACTTGTCTCATATATGGCACCACTCACCACAATGCAAAAAAAGTTATTTTTTTTTACAAAAGATAATAATAAAAATAGTAAATGGTTTAGAAATAGTAATATTAATTACATTACGCATTACTGATAGAGTGGTCATACTGGAGGATCACTGGTGTCATCATTGTGCATGCTTTCCTTTAGCAGGACAGTGAAGTTGGTCAGATTTAATGAAAATATTGAAGCTAAATATGGGCAATTCTGGAACAAAACTTGGAGTTTGTAAATGACTAAAGACTGGGGCAAAGGTTCAACTCCTAGCAGGACAAGGATGATAAACACACAGCTAGAGGTAGAGTCAAATAGTATTGATCAAAGGATATTTATGTGTTAGAATGGCTCAGTTAAAGTTCAGACCTAAATCGAACTGTGAATCTGTGTCAGGTCTTGAAAATAATGAGCTCTTTTGGTGGCCAAAAAGTGTTTACATCAGAATGGAGGATCACACAGAGCAGTGTAGTATGAAAGGCTAGTGTGGTAAGAAAAAGTTAAGAAAGATTTGAGCAAAAAATAAAGAAACGGAGTACAGCAGAAAAAAAGAAGCAACGGGAGGAAAATGTGTTGATTTCAGTTTAAGATAGAAAGCCCCGAGGTTGAGCGGGAAGAGAAATGTGTGTGCTGACCAGTTTGACCTAAAATGTCAGTCAAACGGTCTTACTTTCCCAGTGTGTGGTAGGGATTTGAGCCAGTTATTAGTCAAGTCAGTATTGGAAAAGGATATTGCACATTAGAATATAGCTATGGTGTTTGCTTTATTCCAACAGAACTGCTGGACATGCCAGTAGGCTGTTGTATATTGCCACCGGAGGAAGAAAGCTAAACCTCTGAGTTGGTTTGTGTTGGTGTTTGCGTGTCTGTCTCAAAGAGGCAGCACTGTAGGGCATCACCTTGGCAGAGGTATTAAATCTTTTTCATCCTCTCTGCAGCCTGTGGGGAGAACCGGGAGACAGATTTACTCACACACATACGCGCACAGCTGCTTTGTACCATACACTTGCTCATGCTGAAACAGACAGAAACATTTTGCATACTATGAGACATCGAGCCTATTCACATGCCCAGTCACATTGTTCCAGTCGCAAAGAGACGGTGCCTGACAGGCTACTGGTTTCTGACTTAACATGCTCCCCAAGCTGTCAGTCCTGACTCACACAGCCAGTCATAAGAATCCAACCTGCCATGTGTTACAGTAGATATGCTGTCTTAAGTGGGCACTGGAATCCAGCTAAGGAAAATGCTACCATCACATTTTTTTTTCATTTGTCACAACTTGAAATTAAATCTGTGCTCTTGCAGACCCTTCATACTAATCTACAGTGCCGACCAAGTTCATTGGCACCTCTGGTGAAGATGTAGGAAAAGCCTTAAAAATAAATGGATCTTCAAGTGCAGCAGCATGGCCTCACATTAAGAGATTTAGAAAAATCCATTCTTATAGTAGAGTATTTTTTGTCTGTGGGGACATAATCCCAAATAAAAAAAATAAATGACTTTTTCTTTTTCTATAGTGTTTTAAAGCATTTCATACTTCTGGGCTTTGAGAGGAAGAGTTCTATTATGTTCCTTTTTTTTCATCTCACAACAGATTTTCTTTAGATATAGGGACTAAAATGACAATGGAAGATTGATTTTATGTCTAGTTAAGCAATTCTCTGCTGATCTAGCCATGTGTTCTTGATCCTCTTTTCTTGGTTTGTGAGGCTATGCACTGTAAAAAGGTTTATCTGGCTATTAGGAGAGAAACAGGCCTTACTTACTATACAACCATTACAAATCCTCCATAGGGTATAACATGTTTTTCTACATATTCAGCATTTTTTTCACTGCAAAAATTATTCATCAAATTGAATAAATAAATGTAAACCTGACATTGAATACTTATTGTCATAAATAACATTGAAGTTGCAAAATATAAGGATATTTAAAAATTTGACATTAATACTGTATGACCAGCTGTTTTATACATTAGATGACATATGTCTAAAAGAAGTTAGAATACTTTCAGGCCCAAAGAAATGTTTTTAATAATTACGACTAAAACTGAACGAGGCATTTAAATGTCTTGATAGGAGACTTGTTTATTCTGCAAGAAAATTTAAGTTCTCATTTAAAATTGTTTGGCTCTCTGAAATTAATTCTTACAACTGGTTAACTAATTTATATGTCATCATGGCTACTTCTCAGCCAAATATCAAAATGATTTTACCATCTTCTGTTTTCTACAGTAAATAATAATAAAAAAATACTTAGAAAACTGAAAAAATCTTTACGTTGTGAAGACGTTTGTGAAGATCATAAAGACTTTTTTTTCCTGCCAGCACAAACGGATCAGATGTCATTCAATTATTACAATGGAGGCCTTATAATTTCCTTCTGGAAGTTTTATGGGAATACTCCACTGGAAGGTAACCCCAGTGGTTTCCCTCCTGGATCTGTTACCTCCTCATCTGTTTGGGTGGATGCTCATAAGTAAATAAAACGGTAAACAGCATGTTCATTAAGTACTGATCTCTTCCGCTTGTTTTTACTACTTTCTTTTTATATGAATTGGTGACATCTGAGCTGCTATTTTTGAAGCTTTTACTTTTAACTTCATTCTTTTGCAAAGCTGCATAATGAAGAGGCACTCTAAATAAGTCTACACTGTGTTGAAGAGATGGTGGTTACGGGCAGGGCCATTTAATGAGGATTATGTGTTTCTTTAGCCAAATTTCTGCAACTCAGAGATAAAACTTGCATTTCTAAGGGGAAAAAAAAAACAAATGCATGCCTGTGTAAATGTATTACTTTTTACTTTCCACGTTTTCCGTCCGGAGAGAAATGGGTACAGTATTTCTTTTTTTATTAACAGTGAGCTTGGAACATTTCTCAAGTGTGAACAGATTCCTATAGCCACACAAATATAAAATCCCAAGATGTAATATGTGGTCCTTGAGCATGCTGAAGTGAAACAGAGCATCAAAACACACTTTCTATTCCAACACACACTCAGACAAAGACTCATCCTCAGGAGGCAAAATGAACTTTAAGCATGTGGATAAGTTTAGATTCTAATTCGGTTATATCTTTTACATTAAGTTTTTCCTGCTGATCATATTTCGAGCAACCTTAAAATGAATTTGTTGACACACTCACATACACAACACATTTTTCCCCAGAGTGAAGCCAGTCATGACTGAAATATAACAGAATTTCTTAAAATAATCAAAGCAGTAAATTCTGTGAAAGAAAATCTTAATGTTATGTCAAGTAGGCAAATGAACTCTTATTATTATTATGGACAGCTAGGAATATGCTCTTTGTAATATTTTCATAGGAAAACAGAGTTTCTTCAGTTGGAAGCTGCCAGCCTAATTTGATCCCAAATTCTTAAGACATATTTGCCATATTCTTAATAAATTTGCAACTTGCCTTGGTGGGGAACATGCTAGAGATGCTACTTAGCAAATAGTTGTCAGATTTCCCAGCCATAAATTGTATTTATTTTTTTTATCTTAAAATGAAAAGGAACAGTTGAAAATCCCCTGTAGTAAAAAAAAAAAAAAACACCTGTGACTGAAATAGGAAGAAATTACCATATTCCGTCTGTCTTTTACACACTAAATGTAAATTCAGTTCTTCATAAAAATGTACATAATTTTAAGAAAAGCCAGAGACCAGTAATGGTGTGTATTTATTTGACGAAGTTGAACAATTTAAGACACTACACAATGGTCAAAATGACGATCTTTGCCATTTTACTGTCAGGAGACTAAAGTAATTTTACCAAATAAGTAAGCTGCTTACATGATGTAACTTTCTCAGAGTATAAATACCCGATCCCAACAACCCATTTACATGCCTGTGAGGGTTTCCTTGTTTTTACCTGATTGTGGAAGACAAACATTCCTCCTAATTTCCTTCATATATCTGCACATGACCTGCTGTTTTACTGTTATTGCTGCATGTTTCTCTCATTACTCCTTCTGTTTGTTTCTTCATTACCTCTCAGTCGTCCTGTTTCAGTCAAAGTTTCAGCAGGGTAACGAGTGGAAGTAGAGTAGATTAAAAGTTGATTAGATAACATTGAAAATAGTATCTCACTGCTGGATTCCTGCTGTTTTTTCAGAGCTCACCTTCTTGCCTCCTTCCTTCCAATCTGTTGTTTTATTCTTCTTTGCTGCCCTGTTTCTTCTTCCATTTCTCTCCCTTCTGTTCTTCTGTCCTGACTTTATCAGTTCTTTTCTTTTTCTGTCTGTCATGTGTTAAGAATTGACTTGCTGCTGGAATTTGAAACTAAATCAGTCACACCTTTTCTTCCAAGGTTGTCCTGTATTATAGTGGCATTCATGTTTCCATCAACACTAGTCAGCTTTTGAGCAATGCCTCAGCATGACGCATTAACCTCTATGTTTTGTCATGAATATGGCATGTTATGGTTTGTTTATTTAGATTTTACATTAAACGTGTATATCCAGATGGATCATTTGGAAACCGATACCTATTTATATTGAAGGTCTGACCAAGAAAGGGTTGCTAGAGTGTGGTACTTTTCTGCCACATGGGAAATTTTGCAATTAACCTAAAGGCATCTGACCAGGAGACTGTCCTCCATGGCTCCTACATGGCTGTGACACTCAACAGACAAGACTTGTCTTGTGGTTTATTTCAGTTCAGGCCAAATTTCTTTAGAGCATGACTAAAAAATGTCTTGTGAACATATTGTTTCACCTGAATTGTGGATTTGCTAGCTTCTCCAGAGTTACATGGCCTCACATAGATATCAAGTCTGGATAAATGTAGGAACATATGATTTCCAGAAATTGTGAGAAAGCTTTGCCTCACAGTTTGTGGAGAAAGTAGTAAAGTCTTACAGTTTTTTATGCATCTCCTCACACTGGTATTTGAGTAGCTTGGTCATTTATCTCCCTCGGCTGAGTATAAGATAAGATGGAATATATGAAGAACACTTTAAAAATGATTGCAACCACTTTTGCTTTGTTGTTGTCACAGTAGCCATCAATGAAACTTCAGTGTTCCTTCTACCCAGAGTTCTGTCAGTATAGACATGATCAAATCCATTTTGTGAAATAAAGTTCACAGTTTACTTGTGCTAATAGTTAACTTGCTCTGTGTTTTAAGCGTGAGAGCTAAGTTGGATGGTTGAAGCAGGTCAAGACAGCTACAGCTAAACGAGAAAGACATATTAAAGGTTAATAGGACTAGGATTGTGGGCAGAGTGACGGGCAATGAAAAATAATCTATGTAAAAGGCCAGGAGCTTTAATACTGAGGCGAGGGTGGAAAATGACAAAGGGACCAGATTAACTATCCAACTATTTTCTGTACACCCTCGTCCCTAGTGGGGTCGGTAGGGGTGCTGGTGTCCATCTCCAGTGAATGTTTTGGGAGACAGACAGGGAAAACAACCATGCACACACCTTGGGAGAATTTAGAGAGACCAATTAACCAGAATGCTTGGAGAGAACCCACGCATGCACAGGGAGAACATGCAAACTCCATGCAGAAAGACCCCGGGCCGGGAATCGAACCCAGGACCTTCTTGCTGCAAGACAACAGTGCTACCAACTGCGCCACTGTGCAACCTCCCAGATTAACTAATCAGAGGCAATGTGGAACAGGTGTGGGTGAACTGAAGGAAACTGAGGGAAGGAGACTAATGAATAAGGGAGCTAAACTAAGACTCAAAGGATCTACAAGCCAAAACAAAAAAGGCCTGTCAATAATACAAGATAAATACATTTTACTGTACAAGGAAAACAGAACACAGGTGTAAACTATGAAGTGAAACATAAAAGGATCAACTAAATCAACTATATTTGCAGTAATAATGAGCAGAGTGAATGAACCGAATATGGCATGATCTATCAAACGTAAATAAACAACAATGAAACAATCCAAATATCCTAAGATTGTGACCAGTTGTGGTACTTTAGATAAACAGGAAGAAGAGAAACTGCAGAGTAGCCCCACTGATAAACTCAAAGTGATGCCAGAAAGAGATTGCAAAGGGAATGAAGTCTTGAGAGGGACAGATATGTGAATGCAAACACCAAGCAACTTATCTCCTCAAGAAACAAAGATAAAGGACAGAAGACAGGCAGTTGGTGAGAGACAGAATCAGATAGATGAAAAAAAAAATGCGGAACAGAAAACAGAAGCAAGAGCTTTAAAATAGTTTAAAAAGGTGGAACTAGGAAGAAATAAAGAAGAGGGAAATGCTAATCAGTGAGGCATGTTGTTAATGTCTCCTGTGTTTCAGCATTGTGTGGTTGTGTTCATATAGGAGTGTGTGTGCTGGAGTGTTTGCATGCATGTGTGCACACGTATATTTTTAGCTCTGATGATGAAGCTTAGTGCATCTGGTACCCCTAGCCCTTGGGACACAAGAGTAGCCACACACAGACATACTCCCAGAAATTCTTACCATATTTCAAACACACTTTCTCCTGTCACACTCCCACACATACATACACTGACCGATCTGTCGCCTAAAGGTAGAGCACACACTGTGATGGATACAATCACCCATGTAACACAATCACTTAGGAGCGGCATGCATGACAAAACAAGACATGTTCTAGTTTTCACATGGAGAATAGGAATACTCGTGCACACTGTGTCACAGCTTTGTCGTGACAAAGCCCTGTAAAGGTGGAAAAACAAATTTATTGTTTCTCTCTTTCGCTCTGGTTGGTGCTGCTGTTATTCCTTTCTGCCTGTCATGAGTGTCATCTCTGTGTTGCTGAGGAAAGATGTAAAAGACAACACTACACCTCAAGGTCAAATTCACCATTTGAGCCATCCCTGAATCAAACAAAAAGAGCAGGAAATACTTCACCAGCATATCTGTCTTCTAGATAAAGTAGCACTTTCAAAATCATCTAACAATGTAGTGCTTTTATTTTTAGCAATAAGAAATGCAGTTCTGCTTTTAGCATTTAGCTCTGCATTCAATCATTTCAGTCAGATATTCTTAAACATAGCATTGATTACATATCTTCTGAGAAGGAGAATATAATTGCAGTTTAGCTCTCTAGGTACTCTGCATTTAGTTATTATTAAAAAGGAAAATCTTTAAGGGACTCTAAATATGTTTTCATGTCATCATCTTGTACAATAAAGAGAAACAGTGAGTGAAGATTATCTGGCCCTTTAGATATCTCTGGCAGATCTGCAGTATCAAAGTGTGAACCACTCTCTGTTGATATTGTACATTTGTACTCAGTACTTTGAGATTTCAGATTTCTAGTCTTTAGTTACTGCTTACATTTGTCAATATAGTTCCTTTTTATTTTACTTTAGCGTTCTAGATTGCCATACAAGGACTTAAACAAATTGGGAGAAATAAGAATAGAGAGTGAAACTATTAATAAAGTCTTCAATCACAAATAAAACTGTACTTTCTACTCAAGTCTCAGACTGGTATGCAATGTGGCGTTCAATATTTTACCTCAGAAAGCTTCAACATGTGGCAAAGGGTAAACCTTGGCTCAAACTCAGACATTCCCTCCTTCCCTCCTGTGACTCAGCATATTGTTGATTAAGAAACCCCGAGATTATAGGCATCCTCTAGTTTCTAGTGATATAAATCTTCTGGCAATGAGTTTAAATTGGAATGACACATTGCTAAAATGACCATGTTTCACAAGAAGAGAAGTTTTGCAGTTTTGATATTGAATAGAAAGCACTAACTGACAGTGATGAGGAAGAGCACTCTACTTATGGCATGTTTTAGCATTCACTAGAAAAAAAGAAAAGCTAAAATGCCACCTCTGTTCCCCCTTTCTATCCAATCATCCTCAACCCGAATGTCCCAAGCTGTCTAAACTTCATCTCTGCTTCAGAGTTTTAGCTGTTAGTGTCATCCCAAAGGGGGCACTGAGAGAGAGATGGAAGGCGGGTTGGGATGAAGGGTGTTAGTGTGAAAAGCTAACATTCCCCAACACACAGTGATGACTGTGTAAGTATGCTTATTACACTTTTTTCAGTGTGGATCTTCTTGGAGTTTGAATGGAGTATAGATGTGACCTTCAAACATCAGCTATTATGTAGGAGCAAAATGTGGAGTTTTTAATGCTGAAGAATTTGTGCGAAACGTTTGTATACACTAGACTTGTTCATACAGTATTCGACAAAAGTGTTCATACTTGTTGATATTTTTGACATATTAACATGCTACAGCCAAAAAGATTGATGTATGTTAGAGATTTTTTTGTGATAAACCAACAATAAAAAACTGTGAAGTGGAAGCATGTTTTTTCAAAAATTTTGTATTTTTAAAAAATGAAAAATGTGGTACACATTTTTATTCCCCTTCATTTCTCTGACCTCAAAAATGATATCCAGTCGAATTTGCTGACTTCATTTACTAAATAGTTGAGTTCTGAAGTCCACCAGAGTGTACTTTAATGTGTGTTTGGAAAAAAACATGAATCATCTTGAAAAATTAAACCGTCCCCACCATAAAACATGGTGGTGGTGTCATCATGCTATGGTATCATTTCTTTCAGAAGTGAAAAATCTGGTCAGAGTTGACTGAAAGATGATTTGAGTATAAAACCTTTACAAGGCATTCTCCATAGTGTCCCAATCTACTGAGAGCTTTGTATGTTATTGATGATGTTGATGCAAAATCAGATAATGAAGCCAAATTCTTATTGGGGATACGTCAAGTATGCCAGCGCATTTGAGACCTGTAGCACTGCTGTATCCATCCATACACCCACTGAGCAGTGTTGGCACATACAAACCTTCGGTCTGTAGGGCTTCAGTGATCCACTTATTATTTTCACTGATGTACAATTTGTTTCTAAGCCAACAAACCACCTACAGACTGTGGTCTGGCAATTCTAGCTCATTAAATGCTCTCAGTTCTGTGGCACAAAATTAACTCAGCAGGGCAGCTCTGTTTCATGCAACAAACAACCAGTTCTCTTTTGGCTTATAAACTTCTAAATTGATGCCTTATTTATCGGTGCAAGTGCTTGTTCAATAGTATTGCCATTTCTTCATGTTTTAAAATGTTTGCACACGTTGTGTCACAGAGTGCAAATTGATTGTACATTTTAAACTGAGTTATAACATATGAGAAAAATTTAACCCTGGATAATTTTACCTGGTGTTTAATAAACTTGTTTTAAGTGCGCATGAATTATAAGTAAAGTGTGATTCACATGCACTGTAATATTCACTATACATAAATCATAAAATATTTCCATGTGCATTTATTGTGCATTTTCCTTGGTGTGTTTACGCAGTGATCTAGTTTTTCTGTGTGTATTCCTCCATGTCTCTGTATGTTTGGGGTTGTCAGTCTGCCTGTTTGGATGGATGTCTCAGCTGGTGAAGCAGAGCAACATCACACATAACTCAGACAGGACTCAGCTCGTTTTGACAGAAGGGGGAACGGTGGGATGGAGGGGAGAGGGAAAAAAATGTCTTTAAACAGAAAGTCAAATATTGAATTATTTTTGCGAGTGTTTTTGTTCTAAAGGAGACAATCATAAATTCAGGTATTCAAACTTTATGCAATGTATGCTCCTAAATTATACACGCATATGTCACCCACAAAAACCAACACTGCTGAAGTTTTTAATGATTATTATTATTTCCTACTCAATCATAGCTTTTCCTCTGTGACTACTCAGCTCTTGCTCTACTTTGGTTTGATCCATGAGAGAAAAATTATTCTGCTTCTTCTTGGTTGTCAGAAGTCATTCGAAACATTGAGAAACATGTTCCCTGAAATATGCAAGGATTTCTTTTTAAAATGTAAGAAAACAATCTTCTCCGCATTAAATAAGGATCTTTGGATAATAAATGTGGAGAACTCCTGCTGTAAACTACAACATAGAAATACTAGTGTTAATCTTAAAGATTAAATGAAGAAATATTTTCCAAAATATCAAAAATAAATGCCATTTTGTGCCAATTAAAGTGTGATTTTCATGCAATCAAAACTGGCAAAAAGTAAGTACATAGATATTCAGAGTTTTTAAATAAACAAGATGCTAAAGAGTAAAAAGCAAGAGCTTCATCCCGTTCATAGAGCAGTCTGGGGAATCCTTGCACAAAAGCTTGCACACACACTTTGCATACACACACATTTGCTGAGCTCGACTTTAGCCATTTCAAATGCAATTTCCACTTTCTGAGCTCTACCTCCTTCATCCCAGTGTACCTTCTTACTAACAGTGCATTACATCAGCTCTGGGAGGAGTGCCTGGACCTCATGGTGTGTGTGCATGAAGGTAGAAGGAAGTGGGAGGAAAAACTGGGAGGCTCAGAGCCAGTTTTGGCTGCATCGCAGAGAGTCTTTTTAAAAAGACGTTCTCAGTGCAAGACTTGTCTCTTTTAATAAGAAAAAAAAAGGACAATTAAGGATTCTACCATGGACAAACAAGCTCAGTTAACTCACAGGAGCAGATGCTGAGTTCATTGTGCAACTACTGTTTGAAATTATAGTGGATTATTATGTATTTTCATAAAACATATTGTGAGCCTCAATTCAGCAATACACTTTAAAAGCCAATGTTTCCACAGGGGGGGTCTTTGGAAGTTCAGATGGGGCAAATATGTCTAAACGAGTCATGAAGAAGATGTCAGAGCCCAGGCTTATTTAAAAAGAGGAATACCAGGGGAATGCGCCATGCAGAGTTCTTTGTAAAAAATTTAAAAACACGGTTCTTCCAACTATTTTAACGTGTCATGGTTGCTTCTTGTCAAAGAAAAACATTTGTGTATTCGCATTTGTTAGCAATGACGTGGAGGATCTTTAAGTTCACTCCTGTAGTCTTATTTAGTGATTGGTTCATAATTAGTAGCTAAACAGCTTGTCACCTAGTTACATGGATTTATTGGGATATGAAATGTTTGTTCTCTTTTTCAGAATAATCCAGCAGGCATGTGTACACATGGCTGCACACAGTTATGATTGTATTATATTGAAAATAAAGAATTTAAAAATATATATTTAAAACCAAACATGACTGAAGGGAAGTGAAACCGTATAAATGATGAATTCACTTCTTTTTTTTATGTAAAAAAAAACAAAAAACTAAACCAATAATTCTTGTCTTCTCAAAGATTTATTGCTACCACCTTTTATCTTCAGTTTTAATTTTTAGTTAATTGACTGCATGAATTGTACCGACAACAGTATCTTTTAACATGTCTAATAAATCTATTTAAAATGGGTCACTCTGAAAATGACACCTTATGTCTTGATAATTACCTGTATAAACACAAAATAAGAAAAATCAACAAAAAATAATGATTTGAAAGTAAAACATACTTCAAAGCTTTCTTCATATTTAAGGAAACCCTGGACAAATTCATCTTGATATTGACAATGTGCTACTTTTCTATCAGAGGGCTGTTGAGATATATTTTGGCTCCCTGCCCGCCATGTTGTGTTGCATCTTTTTGTTTCAGGCCACAGCCTCACTGTTTCTGATGTAGATGCAGATTTTTTTTTATTTAAAAAAAGAGTAGAAAACATCCAGTTTTGGTCCTTGGTGGCCAATGTGTTCTTGTTTTGGATTTGAATAAAATAAAAGTAACTTGTCTGATGTTTAATAGAAACAAATTCAGTAGAAAGTGAGACAGACGTTGAAAATCCTTTGCTGCACTTTTGTTGTGGTTTCTAATTTGGAAAGTGCAGTTATTGTTTCTTCTCATGCAATCATCTTTCTTCCAGCAAGCATATTTACTGAGCTAAAAAATGTTGTTGTAATTTCAACCAAACATTCCTCGGGAAGCTCAAATATGGCTCCAATGAGGTGATTCTAAGGTGTGTCTGGAGTGCAGTAAAACACTCATCTGAACAGTTGGGACGTAGATTTAGGGATATTGCAGTAAGGAATGAGACAGTTTAGTTTCAATGCTGAGAGACTGGTGTCATTAAATTAATTTATTTTGGTTCTTTCATTGGCTGACTCTAAGTGCTCATAACACGGTGCTGTTTTTCAGATCATAATCTTCACTATTTATAGAGATAATTGCGAGACACTGACTAAAACTGTGTTGTTCATTGACTATGTCAGGCTGTGGACACATGGACATTTACATATATTTGTGATTTATGTGTGATAAGATGGAAGTTGTGCATTGTTGATTATGCAGTCAGTCTTGTATGTAGACAGGCAGTTAAAGTTGAAATAATGTGCAGGAACACTAGCAATCTCTGTTTTTATTTTTGTTCTGGATTGATGCGTTGTTTGATTTGTTGAGGAAGCGCTATAATTGGACAGAGTGTTTGACTCACGGTTGCTACATGTTTCAGAGGAAATCCCTTTCATCATTTCATCGCTCATCTAACATATCCCTACTCTTTTATTGTCTCGTTCTCTTGTTCTTTTCTTTTACATCCTCTCTGTCATTGCCCCCTTCATTCTCACTCTTCTGCTTTGTCTTTGTTCCATTTTTCTGTTTTTCTTCTCTTCTCCTTTTCTTCTTATTCGTGCCTCTTCTCGTTCCACCACCTCCGTCTCTTTCTTTGCAGCTTGCCTATCTGCATGTCTGTGTTTTGGCTGTGTGGGCGCCATCCTGTCAAAACCTGCTGTGTGTATACGGATGCGTGTATCGTTGTTCCTTTGCTTTCTGCATTTACTGTGGTTGTGTTTTCTGTTTGTTGTGTGTGTCTAAATTACCTTGATTATTGAGTTGTGTATGGTTCAGTTTTGGTGATCGCTCTGAGTCCACTTGTTTTAAGTAGCTGTTTGTGTTTGCATTCCAGTGTGTGTCTCTGTGTTTTGTCAGTATGTGTGTTTTCTATGCATGTCTTTGCATCTTTGGGTTATGTTGAAATATTTGCGTGCCAAGACATCTTTTTCTGCATTCTGGCATCCCACTGGCTGAAAGAAATCTTAGTTTTCTTCCTTTTTCAGGAAGAATAAATATCCACAGCTTCGATCGACAGCTATCCAGAAACTGACTTTTATTTTACCACGCTTAATCAATGCATCCTTTAACATGAGGGCTGACTTACAGATTCACAAACAAATACACGCATAAATACACGGAAAATAGCTTTGAGATTTTCCTAGCGGCAGGTTTAGCTTTTCAAACGGAGTCAAGTTAGGATAGTACTACCAAGTGTCCTTTATCTTGCTTCCTACTGTTTCCTCCTCCTTCTATCTTGTTGGAAAACTTTCTAAGATGCACTTTTCACTTGACACAAGGGCTTCATCCTTGTGAAATGACACATATTTATGCATGACTTTATGGTGTCAGCTGTTTATATTTAAGGCTCACAACCATGTGGGCCTGAAATATCAATTTATAAGTAACGTTAAAATATTTTGCACGTCAAGGTGTATTTTTACTACTTGTTGGGATTTTTTTAACGTGCTTGCTTTATGCAAAGTTCATACTTTTTCTTTTATATTAGCTCAGGCAAGTATGTGTGGGGCAGAAAAAATTTGAGTTACATTCTCCAGCAATTGGGAAATCTACTCATACATTGATAGTTGGTGACAAGTTGCAGGTCAGTGTGCCCTAACAGCCAGAGTTGCAAACCACTGCTTTACAGCATATAATATGAGATATGAGCCATACTGTATGCATTTAATATTCCTGATTTTAGCTTAGCTTAGATGTTTTCAATGATGCTCTGACATATATGAAGACCCATAGTAACTAGATTCATGAGTTTGTGGGCGATAACTTCTGCACGTTACTGTGGAGCCTGTGTGCATTCAGCCTTTGCTATACACAAGTTATACTTCAGCAGTGTGTTTATGCTAGAAGATGCTCCCCTTGGTGCCTTTGTATGTCAGTATAATGAACGGTTTTTGTCAGCATTGCCATAGCAACTTGAGCTCATGCAGAGGGTGGCACTATCACAGAGTGAGGGGGGGAAAAAAACTTGGTCCTCAGTTTTTTTGTTGGGAGGAAATGAACTGTTTCAGGAATACCACTTACATGTTTTTTTCTCTATTTGTGAATCTCTTCCACTGCACCTGTACTCACTTTACTCTTTCGCCAAAGGTCTCCTCAAAGTGGAGAGAACATCAATTCATCTACCCATTTTCCCATGCAGTGAAGAGAACTTGGAAATCATGAAAATATAACTCCCATATAAAACATCAAAGCTTTCTCAATTAACAGATCTGTTGTACTCCTTAACAATTCTTGAAGTAAAACAATAATCTCCAAATATGTCACAAAATGTTACTGTATTATAACCGATACCATAATACTGAGGTAACTTTGAACTTATAAAGCAATGCTACAGGCAATGCACAACTACAGCTCTTTTGAAGAAGTGACCAAAGTCACTTGATCCGCAAGGGAAAAAAAGAATTTCAGCTTTCAAGTTAGTATTGAAGTGTACACTATTCTTTTGGTGTTTCGATTGCTTGTTTGCGTACTTTTGGCAAATGTAATAACTTTGATAATTATTTGCTAAAATCAAACTTGGTCAGCATGCCTCTATAATGTCACGTGGAGGACAGGGGTAATATCTGTGAAGTTTCAGATTGGAATAAATATTCAAGGCATGAACAGCTTTCAAAGGACGCATAAAGATAAATCATCAAATGCAGCCTTTGAAAGACACTCATAATGTAAAATAGAGAAAAGATGCAAGTAGCATATGTTGCTATTGTAAACCAGAAGATTAAGATGGTGTTCATGCTCATTGTTTTGACATGCTTAAACCACAGTTTAGATATGTATTCAAACTGAACAACATCTTTGAAATTAAACTTAAAGGATGTAATCTTTCCAGTTCATGATAACACATAATAATGTTTTGCATAACTGACAGGAAAAGTCACGCAGAATAAGGTTGTCTACAAGAGAGAAGCTCTAGGGAAGGATGTCATTCTAATTCTATGGAATACCAATGCATTGAACATCAGCTTCTATTTTAAGCACAGTAGCCCCATTTTTTAACATAATGAACAGCTGCTGGTCATATCCTGAGGAGATGTCGTCTGCAAAACATGGACTGTGCTATTTCAGCAAGTTAATAAATACATGGTGTGATAAATATGAATTGTGCTTCTCTCTAAAGCCCAGTTGTCCCCTATGTTAGTCTGAAATGCTGGAATATCAAACATATTGAAGCTTCATGGTTGATAATTTTCATCACCCTGTCCTGGTCATCTCCTCTCCTGGAACACTAAGTGGCCAAACTCTTTCATTAAAGCAGGCGATGAGAGGGAGCATTCTGCAACCACAAACCTCGTGACCTTCTCTCCACCTCTCACCATGCCTTACTCGGTCTCTGTTCCACTCAGACTCTCTCCCCTCTTTTGCCTCTTCCACTCTCACCCTGCTCTCATCCTTCTGTTCATCTCATTCTCCTCCACTTTACACAGCTATGATAATGTCGCTTAACCTCTCATCCTCTGCTCTTCCTCACTGTCCTTGTCTGAAGCCGTCATCTCTTTTGCACTTTTCTCACAGACACCACTCATCAAGTCTTCTATTGACTTTATCTGTTGGATGCTGAATGAACTTCTCAAAAGACGTTTTAAGTTTAGTCATTTTTTCCTAATGATTTCTTTTAAAGTTGCACACAGACATTTTTCATAGTTTTTCCATCAGATATTGCTGATGGGACTATATTTTCCCTGCTTTACACATCTGAATACTACAACTTACTAGTACTATAAGTGACTTTTAGCTGTTAGAATTTTCACTTGTTTACCATTTAAACTTTATTTACAGATTCCCCAAAGATACATATTTCTGTTACCTAAAGGAAATAAGCAAAATATCAAATGTCTTCTTTTTTGCTAGCGTAAAACATATGAAACGGTTATGACAAAGCTCTTTTTTTCCCCAATCGGCCATCTTAAAAAGCCTGATGTATATTTGGAGAAGAATAAAGTAGAACTGCTTCCTCTTCAACAAGCACTTTCATACAAGTGATATTTATCATGCTGAGAAAAACATACACAAATATTTCACTTAGGTTAAATCAAATAACACATAAATGGTGTGTTGTCAATATACTCTACACAGAAGGTTGTGCTCTGGATCATTGCACAATTTCCACTTCTTACAATAGAAGAGTCATGGATTCTAGAGGAATTTGTGATTTTAGCTACACAAAGCAAGAAAATAATGGCTCAAAGGTGAATGTTCTAAAATGTACAGGGAGAACAAGAAGTTAAAGCTAGAGTTGAGATTAATTGAAATATTACTGCATTTCATCTGTTCTTCAAAGTGGGAATTTCTGAACTTTAAGCTGGAAAAATGTCAACAGAATGCTCCCTGATGTTTCTTACATTTTAAGAAGCATCAGAAGAAACATGATATATTGAGTGTATATAAGTCATTAAATCAGTGGTGCTTTGCAATCTCAAGAAGTCAAAATGTTTTTTTACTGTTTGAATACATAGAATGCAAACATTATTTTCTTGCATTATTAGTTCTGTTCTGTTTCCCTGAACTTGAGTTTTTGAAATTAAAGATTACATAAGCTTGTAATTGCCACATCCAGGTCCTGACTTCTATGAGAAATTAAATGTGATGTAAAACTGGAGGTTATTGCCCTATTTTCTATAGTTCAAATCCAGAAAATGTAGGTCTTAATTTTAGGAATAATGTCTTTATCAGCAGTATGAAAGACAGACATGTGCATCATAATACAAGATTGTGTTGCACATATTCTGAGCTTTGGTATGACTTGTAAAGTAGTAGTAAAGTTACAATTCATTTAAAGTTTAAACTTATTTTTTGATTTAATTTCTTAAATAATACACAACATACAAGTGTTTGCATAATATTGCTCCTTGGAAACACATTATTCTTTCAGTTGCAACCTGTCTGAAATTTTTTCGCTCTATTTGAAGGCATCGTGACCAAAGCTCAGTAAGGCGGTGTGAGAGACTGACGGACAATGGGAAGCAGCAACATTGAGCTGAAAAGGGAGGTCATTCTGAACAAATACACTTTTCAAGAAAAACTTCATTGGAGACGGGGGGGGGGGGGATAGAGATTAAATCCATTAAATCCAGGCATTACTTTAAAACTAGCTTTTTAAAATAAGGAAAAACTGAGAGGAACTTACTAAAAATGAAGTGGAAATGGCCAACACACATAGTCTTTGATATTTGGCTGGAGGCAGGCCATTGAGGTGAAGCTTGGAAGTTGAGGGACAAAAGTTGTCTCTAAAATGTTAGGAAAATAATTGCAAAACTAAAAAGAATATCCTTTAAGAATGATGCTATTACATAAAAACAAACAAACAAAAAAAAAACCATCATGAGCTGCAGTTTTTCTTCCCCGAAGTAAAATGTGGCTTGAGGCCTGATGTGTCAAATGGATCATTTCCATATCTTGCAAAAAGGGAACAACTTCTTGTCAGATTACACCACTGACATTAACAACATTTTCTCATTGAGTTTGCCCAAAGTCAGATATGCAGGACCCCAGGATCTTTGCTTCTCTAAGCTGGTTTTAAATATTCCCAATAAAAATGTACGATGAGGTGAAAGTGTTCTCTGGCTGCTTAGATTTGTTGACTTCTATGTTGTGGAACAAAGGCAAAGGAGACAGCTGATCATAGGTCTTAGACCTAATTTCATGTGGCATTTAGATTCCTATGACATAGTTTCCATAGAAATTGCAACAAGTGCTGTCCATATTTTTAACCATTTATTTCTCTTCATATGTATTAAAAAGTAACCTGCTATTCCAACTACTTCCTAGCACATTACTGCCATCATCTGGAAGAAATGATCACATTTATGCAATATAATAATCACATTTGTACAATAAAATGTTTGCATTTGTACAATACAATTAACACATTATAACATTATGGTGTTCAGAAACTTATTTTCCTGTGACAGCTATACACTTATGTAAATTGATACTGTTGAAACAGCCATTCAAATGTTTTTTGCTCCATGGTTATTCCAAAGATAAGAATTTCACAACAGTTTTCAGAGTTAGTGTTGTCCCTTTACATTTTATCAAATTATTATTTTTTTATATTTTTTGTCATTATACATACAAACCCTGTGGAAATTTAAAAGGCTTTTGTCTACATTACGTATTTCTGTCTGCTGGGGCTTTTAGGGGGAAGACGCAGTCTTGGTTGTGACTGACATGACTGGCAATAAGCTGGAGGCAAGTCTTACATCTAATCGGTGTAGCTGACTACAGGCTCTTGATTCACTTCACTTCCAATTATTCGATAATGCAGAGGGGGTAAGATACAGCAGAATAGCAGCTTAGTGGAAACAGGAATAAATGATGTCTTAAGGCTGTGTGCTTCAGGAACAAACAGCAGAGTCTATGTATATCAGTTAAGATTAATAGCAGGGACCAAAAAAATTATTTCCCTAAATCAGGTATTGAATTACTTGCCTCTTTTCAACTGTGTCAAACATCTTCTCCTTCTACTTAAAATGTGATAGTTGTTTTTCCTACAGAAAATGGGCCACTGTCCATTGTGCCCCTGGTTGCTGTGTGTTAATCAGCTTATTTTTTGCTCTTCAAAAGGGAGACAGCAAGCCTTCTGTCCAATAAAAAAGTGCTGGGAAATTACAACCATAACACTTTTTTCCTTTTTCTTTCATTCCGTCTCGCACGTTTTGCTTTCCTCCTCAAGACCAAGTTCTCATAACTCTTCTGATATTTTTTGGCTTTGCGTCATTCTCTCTTCTTATGTTTTCACCCATCTATCCCAAAGAATAGAAGCAGTAGTTGAGAAAAAACATTAAGGTGCACATTTTGACGTTCTGGGGATAATGGGCTATAGTGGGTGGAAGGATTAATGGAAATATGGAGAAAAATTGAAAGGTGTAGAGTTAAGAAATAAAGGAAAATGAGGCAACAGCCAGTAAAACAAGGGAAAACGGAGCGTAAGCCTTTAGTGTTTGTATGCTGTGATTTCTGAGGGTTCAGGCAGTTATAAATAGATCTAGCTGGACATTAGTATAAATAAACATATGCCCCTTCCACACAACCTCTCCATTGCAGGACTGCTCCTCTATCATGCTGCACAGTTTTTGTGAAATTGTGCAGATTATCATAGCTGAAGCTTAACCCCCTTCTGTATGAATGAAGAAATCTGCATAGCAGGGCAGTGGAGTTGTTCTCAAGCCTCTAACTTCGGAATGCTGGCTCTATGTCTGAAAGCTCAAATTCCAATAGCATAACACCAGGTCACCCGCTCTGAGTGGCTCTAAAGGTGAGGAAGTGCTGCGTGATGATGGGGATAATTTAAAAACCATTATAGGATGATACCTGTGTGGAAAAGGTCGCTATGATATTTTATTATATGGACTTCTTAGCGCAGAAATGTGTAGGTGAACGTGTGAATATGGTGATAAGTGTTTGCACTAGGCACGTTGAAATGAAAAGGTGCGAGTCAAGTGTACGCGCTCAGAAATGAAAAACCTTCAAAGGCCACATTAGCAAGTGCCTTAAAAGCCAAGTGTCAGCTTTTCATATTCTGTTAGTCGCACCACACATATTCCAGATAAACCCAAGCACATAAAGGATGTTACTCAGCTTTAATCACACTGCTTGATAGTGTGTGTGTGTGTGTGTGTGTGTGTGTGTGTGTGTGTGTGTGTGTACATGCTTTTTCAAGGCCTCTAATAGCTTACTCTTCCACAGTAATAGATCTGTCATTCAGCACAAAAATAATGGGGCGCACACACATTTGTGCAAATTTCCAAGAATCTTACTTTATCACTGACTTGCAAATAAACACACACAAATTCACACACACTCAAAAGCCCCTTTGTAACATTATCAAGCCATCACACTTCGAAATTGAGGCATATGTTTTCATCACCGTCACATTTTTTTTAATTGGTATGTTAAGATTACACACCCTGCTTACACACACACGCGCACGCATACGCATTCACAATCACATATGAATTGTATAAATGTAATTCATGTATTAAGGATTAGGTCACAAGCTGTCACATTTCCTCTCCAGTTATAATTAAGGGTTATGTAACACAATGCTGCCAAGCACACTTTAGGGACTCATGCACATCTCATTTTGAGTTGTACACACACTTGTGAGCACTTCAGTGGACGACACACACACACACACATATCTGGAGCTCTGCATACTTGCAGAAGCAAACAAATGTACAAACTGTTGAATGAACCCAGATGCAGTGTACGGTGCCATTGGGTTAAAAAAGTCAAAAAGCATGTGAATTATTTTAACAATGCCTTGGAAGAAGAGATCACACAGAGTCTTGTGTTAACATTTATAAAGAAGAGAAGCGTTACAATGCTATTGTGGAATTTTAACACTGTAAAACAATTCTTTAGCTAACATAGGTAAAAGGAGGAATGCATGATTGTCATGGTTTTAGTCATTACAAAAAAAACATCTTACGATCTCATTTAAAAAAGTTGCAAGAGTCAAACTGGAATGTTTCTCTAAAGAGCCAATAACCATCATAATATAAAATTCGAATGTAGAGTTGCACATTGGGTCCCAATGCTGCCTCTGGAGCTTTTTCATTTCGTTAACTGAAAAACCCCCCAAAGTTTTTGGAAAATGTGGATTAATTTCTGGCTTAAAACAGCAAGTGTTTGCTTGGTAGGTACAAAAAGAAAACACAGAAATCAGACAACTAACATGAGCCTAAATGTAATCAACTTTTGTCAATGTAATGCCTTTGTGTTGCAGTTTGGATAAATCAAATTCCTTTGAACGAAACAAAGCAAAAACTGTTTAATTCCTTTAATTCCTAGTAAAACTTTAACTTTAATTCACCAAAATTACAACCATATCACAGCAGTACTTTTCAACTTTTTGGCAAAAGTTAGTTAATTGAAGGTGAGAGAGTTTAGGCCATTGTTGCTTATATCAGCTCAGTCACACAAAGATGTCTGCAGAGAATACTTCCAGACTAGGGTCTAGTAGAGATGACAAAATCTAACGCACGCTGTGCACAAATTGGGCCTTGGGGCAAACTCTGCACCTAACATTTACGTATAGTGAAAAAAATCCAATCCCCATTTTTTTCTTTTCTTTTGGTAAGTTTTTCTTGTAACTTTAACCTGCGATAACTTATTTCACTGGGTATACATTTGATTCAGCTGTGGTCGATTTCTATTACAAACTTTTAATGGCCTCTAAACTGCATAAGAATCCACATTTATCTTTCCTTCCACCACACAGTAAGCAGGTTGGTAAGAGGAGAAGAAATCTTCAAAGGTCACTGTTGGAAACTATAGCAAAGAGCAGCATCTTGGGATTACAAAATGTCCAAAATATTATGTGCCTGTTTATCTTCCAAAGATTCTGGGACCTTTGCTGCATGTACAACAAACTCTGAAAAATCAGGATATTTGAAATAAAAATATTCATTTTTATTTTTTAATATAAAAACTGCCAGTGGTTCATAACTGAATCTTTCAAGAGGATAATGATCCAAAACAAAATCAATCAAAGAAAGCCAAAAACTGTCTCTTCTACTCACTGTATAAATGTACTCTAAGTTGTATTTTTCTCAGATGTTTGGTTAGATTTTTCTGTTTTATGATGTTTTACTCATCTACACCAGGAGTGCTAATAAGTGTGGAGGAGGCTGCAGACAAATGTTCTCTCTTCAAATTAAGAGATAGTACATCTTTTTTTTTTTTTTTTTTTTACATACTCTCCATTTAAAATATTATGCACTCAGCAATACAATACCTAAGCTGAAATGCAGATAGATGCACAGACAAAACATGTTAAACATTAAATAAAATCAGTAAGTCAGCAGTTGAGGAAACAACAAGTTTGGTCTCAGCTGAAGATAACAGTATTCTATAAAAAGGTAATATTGTTTGATTTAAACATGTAAAGACTTACATCAGTTTAAAGAAGATTATCTTCTTTTTCTTAGAAGCGATTAAGCAATCAACAGCTTTGCAACCTACAAAACACATTTTGTTTTAGTTTCAGTATAGGCTATTGGGCAAGGGACCAATCTCTCTTAGCAAACTAATGCAAAAAACAAAAATAAGGGGACTGGATGGCTGCTGTAAAACTATTCAAAAGCCCTTCACAACCTTACAAAATATTTCCAGATTGGACATGTTAAGTCCCCTAAATAACCCTCTTAAAATCATTTTTTCACTGATCTGGGATCTATGAAAGAAGAACAGAGGAATAAGAAGATGGATGGACATGAAGATAAATAGATAACTTGGCCACCAGCCATCAGATGAGGCAATTCAGATATGTGGAACATGAATGGGGAAAAAGAAGAGATGGATGTATGAATAAATGGGATTTCAGTTTGGTTCCAAGCCATGGGAATGTCAGGGAAAGAAGTAAAAAAAAAAAAAATGAAATGAGGCTGACATGAAAATAGAAAGGGACATGGATAGATGATAATGGTTTTTTTCCCCATAGTTCAAAACCATGGCTTACATTGCCATAGGAGGGATGGAAATGGATAGATGAATAGTAATGGGATTTCTGCTTAGTTTAAAGCCATTGGACTTATCTCCGTGTTTGTTGTGTAGTGAGTGACTGAAAGCTGCTTATTTGCAATACACTGCTATAAGCCAAATGTTACATTAGTTATTGACAGTATGCCTGCTCATTACCGTGACATTGCCACTTAGTCTTCCATTAAAATAGTACGTTCACAATACCTCAAAATACTAAAGGACTGCAGCCACATTTGCAGATATTTTATCTTAAATTTGCAAATAAACATTTAAAAAATATTGTATTAACTTTTGGAGATGAAAACAAACCTATTTCACTGACATTTTCTCTTAAAATGTCAAAATCACTCATGAAAATATGTATACCCACATCAAAATATATATGTCCAGCTGATATTCCAATTGGATAGGAAGATATCTAAATAATGCTCTAACATTGCAAGTTTTTTTGTTTGAAGTTGCAGTTATGAGACTCAATACATCCCTCACTATTATAGATTTTATGAAAGCAATATTCAAATGTTTCACCTATGACTAAATGTTGTTTTTATGCTATATTGTGCAAACAAGCTATATTAGCAGACAGATTCCCTCACCTCCACATGCTAAATGCTTGAAGCAATTCAAAATGATCAACATGCTTTTGGACTAATTTAGAAAACAATAACCTTCTGGGTGCTACTTTCTGACATGTATGGCATGAAATAAGAATGTGACATGAGTCACAGGAGTGTGTTGGCTTTCTCTGAAACTTGTAAAAAAAAATAACTGAGGACTTTGCTATTTTTTTTAAGCCTAAAATGAATCATTGTGTCTGGTTTCACAGAGAGAAAGCAAGTTATAAACCAAAGAAGTCTGGTGTCGCACACTGGAGAATAAAACATTTTTGTACCTTTTTTTTCTCGGAGAAAAAGAAAGAGAGTTAAAAATTTACAAATATTGTGATGGCATTTCTCTTTTACTGCTATGTTGCATTTGTCATGTTTTTATACTACAATATAGTAACCTGGATGTGTATTTGGTATCTGTATTTGCATACAAATGTAGTGTAATATGAACTCAGAAATGATCTAGTGGCCACATTGTTTGTGGAATAATATATTTCATGGAGATAAAATGCTATTGTGCCATAGAAAGCTTTCAGGTAGTTGTTATGCTCGAGCTATTCTAGTGTTAAATCATTTTGTTTTTTCTATATAAAGACACTGAACTTCCTGTATATAAAACGCTGTCTTTAAAATACTATCTGACTGAAAAAAGCATTCTTATTTTCTGATCAGACAAATATATTAGAGAACTTGTACTTCTTTGTTAAAGCAAATGCATACTTTGTCACCTGCATGTGTGTGTGTGTGTGTGTGTGTGTGTGTGTCCTTTAGTACGCAAGTGAGTTTGCGTTCATGAAAGGAAATGTAGGATTACCAGCTTGCTGTTGTGAGATAGGGTAGGATTAGGTGAGGAAGAGATGGCGGATGTGGGAGAGCAAAGGCAGGGGGTGTAACAGGAGCTAAGATAGAGAAACAAAGAGATAGATGGGTGACAGTCAGTGGGAGGAAGAACACTAAAAAAGATCAAGCCGGGATGGACGTTTAAAATGAGAAAAAGAGTATAAAAACTAGCAAGGGAGAAACAAATAGATACAGGGAATATTTGCCAGTAATTACTACTGATGAACATACAGCATGAGCCAAGTCATTACTGAACAATCATCTCCCTGTAATATGTATGATGTCTATTTGCTAGATGGCATTTTCCTATGTGTCTTTAAGGACTATTTCTGATGGACTTTATCAAAATAAAGTTAAATTTCATTTTCAGTAGAGAATCTATTGATCATGTTGTATGGAAGCAGACATCAGCAAATCAGCATGAGCTCCATTTTGTGGTCAAAGTTAAAATGACTATAGATGTTTCTCAGTACTATCTAGCATATTTGGAAATGTTGTCTATTTTTATAACAGAAGGGTGTTTTGTCTTTACTATGTTGGTCCACTTTTAGCAAAGGAAGAGAGTAACTGTGGCAGCTAACTTGTTAGATTCCTTATTCCATTTCATCTTTGGGAGCTAAAACACTACAGTAATGTGCATTTGGACTTTAGTTAGATATGCAAGTAGTTTGGATATTAAGGTGCACAAGTACTACTTATCTAATTAGATAAATTGCTGCCTTTGCTAACAACCCTATGAAGCTAGTTGAAGCTACTGTAACTTTTTTGTAACTTCACCACAAAAAAAACGAAGAAGCAAGGTACTTGATAGTTGGTACATATATAAAATGTTGCATAAAGATGCAAATTAGGAAAAAAGAAAAAAAACATTTAGTTGACTATTTCAGACAGTCCTGTTCCCCCTGCCATGACCAACAGGTAGTTGTTATGCTACTACCTGTAGCATAACAGCCGTTCTTTTTAAAAAGGCGTTCTTTAAAGAATGCCTTAAACAGAAGGTATTTGTGCTCAACCTTCTGAAGTAGCTCAAACTTTTGAACCATTTCAATACTGTAGATACTCAAAATCACACCTAAATCAATCTACTTGTAAAACATATTCATTTACTCTCCAGATCCTGTATGTTTTCATTTTGCTGTTAGTACAATGTTCATAATTTTTATAAACTTATGAGATTGAAATTTACTAACTTAACAAATTTACATCGGTGTACTGATTTTTATTTTTATTTTTTTTTTATATTTGTCCCTCTGAAACACATCAGCTTGATGTTTGCATCAATGGTTTCATATTAAGGTGTACATGTGCTAAGTAACTAAGAAGATGAATTATCTCTTTACTAACATTACGGCTCCATACTGTGTGTAGAAACAGTAATATAGCTGAAGTAGAATCTATATAAACACAATTCAATCCTTTGGTGTCATATTCTGATGAAATCTAAACAATCCAGCTAAAGCATGATCAGCAGTGAACCTACCGGGAATACCATGCACATTGAGTTCTCTACAATTTTTTTGTTTACCAAAGATCTCTAGGATTAAATCTTATAAGATTTCACAGTTGTAACATTTCTGTTTAAATAGCTCTATTGATAACAGCTAGGGAAGAGTTTCTCTTGTTACCTTTCAGGCGATATGATCTTAGAGGGTTGTTAAAAGCGTAGCTCTTATTTAATGAGGTCAACGTAACTGACACTGAGCTGTGGCTTTGGATTAGATTATCAGTGATTACAGATCATGTATCCAGCACTTTTAAAGTCACACTTATACCCACTTTAATTAGGGAGAACAAAATGGCTAGTGTAGCATTACTGCCTTCTGGTTCGTCCTGAAATTAAACAAAAGGAAGTACACCAACTCACAGATAACCAAAACTGCTCTTGCACATTTAATGCAAGCCATTATTGGCTTCAGAGTTTAGTTTCCTAGAAATATGAGCTGGTTACAGGTGAGCCTTTATTGGAAAAGTCTGATCACAAACAAATGTGACTGTGCTTAAAAAAATGCAACAAAAGTTGAAAGAAAAAAATGGCAACATTTGCATTATTAAATATTTGTTTGAAATTCTTCAAATTTTATTGAGGTGCAACAATAAACTTTAAAGAATGTTACAGAGATTTCATTTATATTAACACACCAACACAAAGTGCTGCATATTTAGTGAAGTGAAGCTGTCAACAGAGACCCATGTGAAAGAATTATAATTTGTGATCTATATAAATCTGTCCTGTATACATTGTGGTATGAGGAAAGCCATTGTTGAAAGTAAACTATCACCATCATTTATTCCTTATTGGCTTGCATAGAAAACCTGATGCATGATGTCACCATTGACACGACTGAAGCCTCAAAAAGACTAAATGTTCTCCACACCTGCACATAACAAGGATTATGTGCAGCTTAGTATTGTTTGCCATTGTGGTTTGACAAAATATGAAATGCTTTACATTGTGTGTGTACTTTTACAACACACTATGTATGATTGTACCAAAATGTTTACATTGCCCAGTAAAATTCTTTCAAAGGAAAAGTTGGCACTATAATTAAATTGTGATTATAACAAATTAAGCAAATTTTTATCTTCATGATGCAAAATAAAAAAAAAAAGATATGTTTCCCTTTGTACATCTTAGATACTTTAGTAGTTCATCCTGCTCTCTTGCAAATTGAAAGTTTTGAAGTTCCAACTTCAAACATCCAGATGATTGTATTCAAGAATAAATATGTTGGGAATAATAAGAGTGTGGCATTATTAAAAGCAGGTGTGAAGAGCCTTTGCGTTATTAATGTTTGTTTATTTCTAGTTGCAAACTGGCTCTGTTGGATTGAAATGAAGGAAGAGAGAAGCAATAAAGGTGGAGATGGCTGGTTTCCTGAGCTTTATGCTAATCATCCATCACTTATACTTTCTCTTCACTGCCAGTGCCTGTTGTTGTCACACAGCCAGTTAGAAGAAACACAACTTTAGGCACATGCCAATTCCGTCCTCTATCAATCTGATCATCATTTATATATTAGTGCTTTTTATATCATATTCCCATTTTTAATAAACATTTTTAACATGTTAATAAAATTAACCAATAGATGTAACAATTAATGTGGCTAAATTATTTAAAAATGTAACTCGTTGGCTGTTTTGATGTTTCTTAGTATACACAATGGAGATTTTGCTTTTTTTTTTGTTTGTTTTTTGCTAAAGCCAAGTTGGAGTATGTTATACTTTCACAACTCCTATTGTTCTTTTGACATACTTTAGATCCCAAAACATATCAAACATTCTTGGCAAATGATGGTCCCATTGACATGAAGCGAGCACATTTGCAACAGGAATATTGTGTTCCATCAAATCCCAAATGTAATACTCTTATCTTAAGATCAGGCAGATGTGTATCAGACCTCCTCTAACCCAGAGATAATTTCACAAGAGAACACTGATAAACTCAGTTGTTGATTTGGATATAAAACCTTAATTTAAGCTTCATAGAGCAGAAGGTCATCAATGTTAGATTACAATAACATGCCATCTTGTAGACTGTTTTGCTTCTCTGTATGAAGATAAATAACACAAATCTCCACACATTTCACCCTTTGTTTTTATATATATCTTTTGGGAATAATCAAACAATTATTTGTTACAATGGAAAGTGAATTCTGCCTTTTGCAATGACTTAAACTGGTATTTAAGTGTGGTAAAGAAAATGTGGATATTCTTGTTTTAATGTAGACCTATAACCTTGGATGACTCATAATGAAATGGTTTTATTGATGCTTGTCATAGTATTCAAAGAATGAAGCTTGATTCAGAACAAAATTAGACATCTTGGAACATAAGGACTTCTAAAAATTGAGAAATCTCAAGTTTCTGCAACTTCTACAAAGTCTGTCTTTGAACAATTATAGTGGACCATCTGGCAATTTAGGTAAAAGAAGTGTTGACACAAACACACATACACAAACACACACACCAAAACATTTAGCTAGGCACACATAAACAGCCAGGTTGTCTCACACTGTGGTGCACTGAATTAGCATTTAATAGCTATACAGCTGTTGCTTGTATGTGACATCACACCTGCAGGTGAGACACTTTGGTGACAAGTGAGAGGGATTTTTTCTTGTCACATACTGAAAAAGTTGAGAACTTAGAAAGAGCAAAGTGTGACAAAAAAAAGTGTGCTCTGAGTGTGGATGTGTCGTTGTAAAGGTGTGTGTATAGCTGTCATTTTTTCGATTGTGAGCCAATGATGCAGTCAATTCAGAACAATATTAAGCATAAAGTTACATTTTAAGACTCACACTTACAGTGCCCTATCCATGTTTTATCAAAGGCTTAATGTCAGGAGGGTCTTAGCATTGTTAATCAAGCTGGTGTATGCACTGCTCACACCTCACACTTGCTCTCTCCTATCTCAGAGAAGAGGCAAAGAAGCTTGAATGTTTTTTTTTTTGTTTCGTTTTACATATGCATGTACATTTACATATCATTTTTCAAAGATATGTAAAAAACACTTTTATAAAAGTTGCCTCATTGAAACTTTAAGAAATTAAGTACAAACAGTCAATGAAGTAAAAATAAAATAAAATAGGCATAAAACAACACAGAAACTTGTGTAAAAGAACAAACAAGTGTTGAATGCCAGAGGAATAAAAAACATGATCTTTCTAAAAGTATTTAAAAGAAGACGGTGAAGAGCTTGCCGCTTGCCCAAAATGTAGGTATATTCACTAGCAGGTTTTACATGAATTACCTTGAGTCATCTTATTTTCAATAATTAACTCATGATTTGATGGATTTGTCATTTAATTGCATAGTTAGCTCTTTTATAATCTGCCAATACCTTTATAAATAGTTACTGCTCAAGATTTAATACATGGTTGTAGTGCATCCATTAATGAAGAGCACCATTGACTAGGGCTTGGCGATGTCATGGAGGGGGGGGGGAGAATTAAAATGCTATTCTGCAGAAAATGTTTAAAGGTTTAAACCATATTGAGGTTAAGGAAAATGGATGTAGCTCAGGAAGCACACATCTCAGCAGTGGTGTAATGTTGGAGACCTGCTGCAAAGCTTTTTGTGTCTCTAGGCTGGTTTTATGCCCCTTTTAAATACATTAATGTGAATGTGTGAGTGTGTGTGTGCTGACCACAGTGAAGTTGCAGGTGGCACCCCATCTTTCACTCTGGTCCCTTGCAACACGCACACATCCATACACACACCTCTGTGTGAGCAAACCCTGTCCCTGTAATGAAGTTTAATGACTTTAACACTGTGCCAAACAGAATGGGAGGGGTCGAAAAGGCACTGTGATATTACCTGAAACTATATTACCTCTCTTAAAGTCCGTAATGGTTACTGTACATGAGAAATAACAGGATTGGCAAACTACAACAGCTGATGCAACAGCCTCAGTACCTTGTGCCAAAGAAAATTAGAAAAGCCTGGTTATAAACTGCAGATGTAGAGCAAAAGGAAAACAAAACCTTATTCAGAATAATGCAGAAAATTAGGAACCTATTACATTTATATTTACTGAACAATGTTTTTACTTACACACTCACAGGTTTCTAAAATAGTAAGTACAACTTGAGTAATTCTCAGCCAAAACAGCTGAGCATAACATGATTCAAGATAAGAATGTTTAATAAAGGAATATTCTGGTAAAAGGTGTACCTACCTTCAGAAAACCAGCTAAAAAATAAACAAAACAAATTTTGACTGTGAAGGCCAAATTGGGATTTTAGAACAAAATGTTTATGCCCTCATGTCCGATGAAAAATTCGTAGCAGGTAGTGCTTTTTTTCTTGGACCAAAAATGTAAAGGGGAAAAAAAAAAAAAAAAAAAAAAAAAAAAACTATTTCTGGAGATCTCTTAAAGTAAAACATCATTCATGGAAAAAAAAAATCCAGCCTTCAGGAAGACCTCTGGAATGCTGAGAAAAGTTCTTGTACGATGCTGCATAGTCTACTTGAAGTATTTCCTTACATTTCACCTTCCTGCACTTTAGCAGCTACCTAATTCATACAATCTTGACAATATCCAGATCAGATATTGTAATTTCCAGACTACAAGGTTGAACTTTTTTCATATTAAACACTGCAATATTCTGCTAATACTTGACTTTTTAATGCCTTTTGAAAGGCTGAAGTGGTGTGTGATGAAGAGGAGAGGACAGCACAAAGTCAGAGCAAGTCAAAAGTGTTACTGAGAGCGACAACAAAAGAGAGACTGAGGAAGCGTGTGTGTGTGTGTGAGAGAGAGAGAGAGCGCACACACACTTCCTCAGTTTCCGTGGATGGACTCTGTAGAGTTTAAATGTTTAAATACACATCATTAGTCATGATCATGATTAGTAAAAAAAAAATTGAGTCAATTAGTGTAAGAATTTGACAACAGTGATGCTGTTTTATTAATAAATATATATATGCCATATATTCAAATTTTCAAACTAAGCCTCAACAATGTTCATGGCCAAGATACAGATGAGCAACAAAAAATGAAAACAAAAAAAATAAAAAATCTGACCCAGTATTTATCTACCTTTTATAGTGCTCTCAAGAGTTAAACCATTTGTAAATTTTTCAAACTATTAGTTTAGATCAGAACTCACGTCTTTCTCTCCTGAATTTTTTATTTTTTTTTTCTTGATGACAACCAATTAATCAAATGAGTACAGAAGTCTAAAATCCTAGCAGCCTGATGGTTTAGTAGAACTAGTTCTGAGCTGTCATTAAGTGACAGCAAAGACTGCATTTATTTCTTGTTTATCCTCAGTAGACGGAAGGTCATCATTTGTATTCCAGTCTATGTCGTCTTGAGTTTGTGGATAAATTTGACTGTATTATGAATGTTTGTGCATTTATGTTTATGAATAATTTAAACCCGTCAAATGACTCAGAGGCAACAACAGGTACTAGTGATTTTTATTAAATTAGTTCATTGAAACCAATTTCCATCTATCAAAATGACCTCAAACTGCAAATAAGGCATTTTTCTTTGAGTCTTTTTGATAAATTCTGTTATTTTGTTTAAAAAATGAACTAACACATTTCCCTTCTTTTAAGGGTAGCCTGAAAATATGCTTTCAAATCTTGTCAAAGCTCTATGATTTGGTTAGCAACTGTTATTCACAGAGACAGTGATCAGTGTGACTTATATCAGATGTATTAACTATGAATCGTATCCCTTCATTGTGTTCTTTTCATTCTAATGAAATTTTATTGTTCCGTCATGTCAGATTTTGCTTCTATAAGTTATAAACAAAAGTGGAAGACGGAGACAAACATTTATGGGGAAAACACAGGCAAGATGTTTTTCTTTTTTTTTTTGTCTCTTCTGTTGCTACTTTCTCCAGTCTTGGTAGTCGGTTTCTTGCATTTAACCTTCAGAAAAAGATCCGTTTGATACGGAGCCCCAATGGAAAAAGTGTGGGTGTTTTAAAATCAGTCTTTTCTATACACACCTTACTTCTCTCACCAGTTCAAGCAGAACTTTCGTTTTCCCTATAATTTATTCCTTTCTTTATGCTACAGAGGCTCCCCTTTTTTCTTTGTAAAAAGGCAGGAAATGTGGCTCAGTGACTAACATTATTCATCATTTTACCTTGCTGCCATTTTCCCTCTTTCCTCTATCACTTCCATCTCCATTCATCTTATTTTACATCTGTCACTTCTCCAGAAGCAAACTCATGTTTTGCCCTCGGGCTGCAATGGCTGGCCAAGCCCAGTTGTTAACCAGCCACTTACACTCTTTCATCTCCACACATACACCGACTTTAAATTATGTCTGGCTGCCGGCCAAAGTTGGTAGGCAGACTTATTTACAGCCACTTCCTAACATCTGGTGGCTGTTAGCTCTCAACCTCAATGGTTGTTTAGCATCACAAAGTGGAACAAGCAACACAACCTGTATTATTAAGAAGTGTGCCATTCATTTCAGAAATGAAGTAATGTTTTCTAATATTTCATTCCCACGTGATTTTTCTGTTTTGCATCATTATTTCAAAGCCTCTTAAGCATGGAGATGTAATAATAATTGAAAGGAAATAAATGAACCACAAATGCTGCTTCAGAAGCATGTAGCAAAGTACAATGAGAATGCATCAGTTGGTAGGAAAAAAGGAATATTATTTTTAATCAAAAGTGGATGTTTTTCTGCCGTTTTCATCATAGTACTTTGTAATGATAATAATGGCTACATGTATGAACATTTCTGTATTATTGTGTGTCTCATAAATTATAAAACTAGAAGTAGTGGTAAACAATTTTGTTCTTAGTTATGTATGCACATGTTTTTCTCTGTCCCTCTGATTGCTTGTTCTCTTGTATATTTATTTTTTAAACCTGTTTGAAATAAATTAAGTGAGTTTGGATTGGTGGAGTAATTTCTCTAATCACTTGACTTTTGTCTGAGAAAATTGCTGTGTTTGGGTAAGGCAGTTTCTTTTCTCTGAACTAAGTTAAGTTTCTCCTCTGAGTTCAGCCAGGTTCTTACCTCCCTAGACAGGAAGGATTTTCAGCCTTAGCTGCTGCTCCTCTTTCTATCCAGGGAGGTTATACTGAACCAGAGGCTTTTGGGTCTTCAGTGCAGTATCTTAGCATCTCTGTGGTTTCTCTCTTAGGATTCAGGATTGAATTGTTAACATGACTACAAAATAAGATATTTAATAAGTTGTTTTTTGTTTGAACCACAGGTATGGAAAAGGGAGCAAAGAAATATTAAGAATTTTTAAACACCAATAAACAAAATGACAAGTATGTGGAACAGAAACATTGCAAATGAAAGTGAGAATATTTGTTTAGGCTATATAGCTGCCACAGTAAATTTAAGGATTTCTCAAGCATGCATGTAATAATCAAAGCAACACTTCAGGTATGTTTTTTTTTATATAAGGAATTAACATTAGAACATTACATAAAGCTCAAAGTTGATTTTACATAATACCTGCCCTTTAAATTCTTACACCTTAAGAATTTGTTTAAAACTTTACCAACTTCTAAGCTAACAGAATAGAATGATAACTTTAAAAGAAACTGACATGAAACATCATGCATAGCTGCATGTTTCCACAATCTCACACAATGTTTACTTTTAGCTCAATTTAACTTTTTGTAAAGGCTTGTTCACTAAAGGGAACAAAGGAGACAACCGCTAAATTCAGAGAACAAAGAAGAAGAAGTAGGGCAGTTAAAACGTAAAATATAGATGGTTGATCTAACAAATTATTTGCAAAAATAGTTCTTTTTCCTGTCAGAATTAAAAGTGCATAGTGTTTGTGTGTCGGTCTCAGGCTGTGTAAAAAGATTGACCAACAATTTTGTAGAAGAAATGAAAAATGTCAGAACTCCAAACGAAAACTCTGGAGCTGTAGATTAAATTTTATGCCGCCTTTATGCCTTTTCTTGCCTTTTCTTTCAAACCATATAGATGGCACAGTTGGCAGCACTGTTGCCTTGCAGCAAGAAGGTCCTGGGTTCGATTCCCGGCCTGGGATCGTTCTCTCTGGGTACTCCGGCTTCCTCCCACAGTCCAAAAACATGACTGTTAGGTTAATTGGTCTCAAGGTGTGTGTGTGTGTGTGGTTGTCATGTCTGTCTCTGTGTTGCCTTGTGACAGACTGGCGACCTGTCCAGGGTGACCCCGCCTCTCGCCCGGAACCTTAGCTGGAGGTAGGCACCAGCACCTCCCGACCCCACCAGGGACAAGGGTGTTAGAAAATGGATGGATGGTCTTATCCAGTGAATTTTTGATAAGAGTTGTTTGAAAAACCTTAAAACAGTGATCTTGAAACTCTATATATCTGAATTTTATCCAAAATATAATTTCACAGCTATATTTGTAATCATGTTCATCATAAAATGAATATTTTATCGCCAAATGGATGACCTTATCTCTTTGGTTTTGATGGTTTTTATTCATTTTTTATTTCATACTGGTGTTAAATTCAGGTCTTTACAAGTTCTTTCAGAAAGCGACTGGAAAATTCAAGGTGAAGGACAAAAAGACTGTCAGTTGTGATATGTGGTCAAAAATGTTCAATATTACAGGGTCTCTGCAGATTTAATTGAAAATACATAAAATGACAGGGATGGAAGGAGAAGAGGTGTGCAATGTTTTAAAATCACATTGTCAGAGTCAAGTGTAAGTTGACCTATGGACTATGGGTCACTGTCGTTGTGACATCAGCATAGCTGTAAGTGTCCTTTATTTATGAGTCTTCTATGAGAGACAGGCCTTTTTTTAGCTGTATCTTTATTGTAGTTGTGTGAGTGTGTAACATAGAATAGCCTAACTCTTTATCTTTTCTTAACAGTGGGCCAAAAATGGTCACAAGTAATTTTCCTCAAGTCAAACCTCAAGTGTTTGAGATGCTAGTCCAAGTGAAGACTCAAGTCTGATACAAATAAATGATTTCTCATCTAGTCTGCAGTGTTTTACATGAAGTCATGTACTGTTTATAATTGCTTTTAAATCTCAGCATTTAATTCTTCTGGCAAAAAACTGTTTCGAGCAGCTTTAAATTATTTTCAAAATTGTGAATTGCTAATTATGTAAATGCACATTTGTGTTAAATGAAAATAATGGAGATTATCACATCTCAAGTTTCATATCAAACCATTTGATCAGGAGAACACTTATATGATGGTTTATTTGGAGAAATATGTGGCCATAATTATAAAGCTACAGCAAAGATAAACAGATTATGAAGGTTTAATGGCCTGAGGTCTGTGAACATCCTTGACCAATAAATCAAGGACATCTTGTCACAGTAAAATACGTGCAGCAGTGCATCATCTGTCAGAACTGCAGGCTGTATCTTATATACTGGTATATAAGATTCACTCCTTATTATCAGATGATTATTATTAATGAGACTTGAGTCCTAGACTATGATTCTAAGTCACAACCTAGGATTTAAGTGCAACTTGAGTCAAAACCCAAAATGTAGTAATTTCTCCTTTTGGAAGAATACTAGTTTCTGATTCCATGTAAAAAAAAAAAAAAAAAAAAAAAAAAAAAAAAAAATAAAAAATGTTTTTTAAATAAAAATATAAAAAAAAATTTTTTTAAATTAAATTTGAGAATTAAAAATAAAATTTAAAAATGTAAAAAAAAAA
>CAEFZX010019547.1:0-61140 GCA_903066825.1 Alfaro cultratus | reverse complement strand
TCATAGGGAAAACTACAACAGTGGTTATCTTCTGCGGTAGCGAGTGGGCGGCGCTGCTGGAAACTGCATGAGAGCTTTGCGGTGACGAGTGGGCGGCGCTGCTGGAAACTGCGTGACAGCTTCTGCAGTAGCGAGCGGGCTGCAATGCTGGGAACTGCGCAAGAGCTTCTGGAGTGGCGGGCGGGCGGCGGTGCGTGAACCCCCGCGGTGGCTGATAGGCCGGAGCGGCGCTTGGCTGCGAGGGCCGCATGACGCCGCTGTGCGGCTTTAATTTGATTTGAACTCTGAGTCTGAACATGAATGTGACTTTTTTTTTCCTACCTCCCCACAAAATAAACTAAAATTAGAGGTTGGATTTTCTTTCTCAGCTTCATATGCATTACAGTAATAATGTATGAATCTTTTTTATTGCTTTTACAGATTTTTACAAGAGATGCATGTAAGAATCTGGCAAAAAACAAAAAAGCTATTTAATGTAACTGTATTTAAGAACACCCACTTATTTTCAAGCAAAAAAATAAAATAAAATAAAATAATCCACCACCAGGTAAAACCTCTCCTTCATTCAAAAAGTGCTCTCTGGTGGTCTGAAGTGCTCTGCTTCATGGATGTCACAAGGACATAATTTGAATAGCAGGTTCTCCCAGATTAACCTTTTTGGTTATGCAACCAAAACAGAAGCCAGCAGTCCAAAACAGAAAGATCAGTGATTAAATTATTTTAATATAATGAGGGAGGCTTAGCAGCCATTATTGCTGCAGGACTGACAGCACCAGAAAGACTAGCATGATTGTAGAGAACATAAAGTTCTACAAACTACCTCTGCAGTAGATGGATTATAATGTAAACCCTGTTGCACCCAGCAACATCTTTTAGTAACTTATTTTTAAAATACCAGATTTTCTTAAGTGTATAAAAAAAGATTTCAACATGATTATGTTGCATATTTGTTCTTTTTGGAAATAAATAATAATAATAATAATAATAATAATAAAAACAGCAAATAAAAACAAGGGCAAACATTGGCATACTGGAGTCCGATTAGTACACATATATGAGCAACATCAGCTGATCCTTTCTGTGCTCGGTAACCATGACAACACTGTCTCCCGGGAAGTTGGCATGACAACAACGGGAGGACAGCAGGGAGATGGGGGGTAGTTGGGATTAGATGGGGAGCTTGGAGAGGTGATGGGGAGAGGGGAGATGTGAAACAGAAAAAACAAAACAAAAAAAAAAACCAAGGAAACCAATAAGATGTCAAAAAGCAGCAACAAAAACTGCTGATTAAAAGGGGATATTTCTCTAAACTAATAGTTTAATCTCAACCCACAGGTATTTACTGCTGCATAAATCATTAGCTGGACAGTTGTTGGTTCCTCACAAGCTTATTACCCATCTATTAGACCAGCCGGTGTCTTTACTTTGCAGTAAATAGTCGCTGCAGGGCAGCCAAGGGGATGCTGTGCTCTTGGCCTATCAGTGCTAATCAACAACCAGCTAACTGCTTTCCCCTTTATTTGACCTTTTCAAATCAATAGCTCCATGTCACGCTGCACCGGCTCCCAGCCTACATCTCTATATATTCTGACTCGCACACATACACACCTTTCCACTCACTCTTACGTCAGCAATTTTTCACCTTGACCAATTCTCTTCTCCTCACAGCTTGACTTTTATTGTGTGGAAAGGTTTGGGAGTTTTGTTTACACAAAGGCAGTGATGTCACAATGTAATTCAGTTAAATTCAAGAGACTTTTTATATCGTCACTTTACGATAAATGGCATCCCAAGGCAATTTAGATGATCTGGTTCATAATCAGGAACATATAAATAAATCATAAATCAAATTCAGTGCAATAAAACATTCTAATTCAATTACTGTTATAATAAGCAACAGGTCTATCATGTCAAGTGGCAAAAAGTTACCTATATGTTATTAATTTCTTAGACTGCTGAGAAAGATTTTTCAAAAAGTATTTAAAAAGGTGAGTTTTATATTCCTCTTTCTCATAACGAAGTATTCTTGGTTTATTTGCAGATTTTCAGTGATTAAAATCTGCAATCCACTCAAAGTGACTCTTTTTTAAATGAATTTGACTGATGAAGCACGATGGCACAAAAAAGGATATTTTAGTCTTGGTTATACAAATTGTTTGTTAATTTGATCTGTTTGTGTTTTTGTACAGACTTTGCTAACAAAACTACAGATGATTGCGAAAAACAATATTTAAATGTTTTGAGCTTTGTGCATATTGTCATTCTCTTCTGTCAGTGAGAGTTATGTTGATGGCTGCCTCTGTGCCTTCTGCATGTAGACTGAGTTCACAGTTTGTGTTTGTGACAGTTTGTCCCTGAATGAACAATAACCAAAAACCCTGTTAACTCCTGCTATGCGTCTTTTCTGACACCATCTGTCTCAACTCAATCCCCATATCTTTCCTCCAGATGCTCTGATAAAGGATTCAGGTTTTCACTTTCCAGCTCTGTAATTCCTTCTTGTCATTTCGTTAGCCTGAACAGTGCCATGTCTCGTCACAGCTGTCAGTGCTCACTGGCCTCATATCTCACTTATTCCTGCTTCTGCCTCACAGATTACTACACATTTCCTCTCTACCGTGTCAGTTTTGCAGAGAAAAAAAACAGTGCAAGAAACATGCATGTCATTGCAGCAAAAAAAAAATAAAAAAAAAATCTCTCCTTTCCACCATAGTACCAACTGAAAAAATAAGCTGGAGTTTGCTCTTCTAGATTGAATTTTTAGTCGATCAGGCTAAATACACATAGATGGGTATTTTCTCAAACTGCCTTTTTTTAATCAATGTCTTACCCAAAACTTGTCAATTTCTTTCAAATTTAAAAAGGTGCAATTAATCATAAGTAATTGTTCAACTCTTGTTATCGCCCCAAAGAGAAAGAAAAACAAAATAACCATAAGAAAAAAAAAAGTTAAGTTATTGCGTTTGCCGATTTTGCTTTGGATTATTAGTAATATTACCTGAGTGATGTGAATGTCTACCTCCTCTGAAGGGTGAACCTGTTTGTTCTGTGGTTTTGTTTTTTCCTCTGGTGAATACCTGCTACAATATGTCTTATAGCAAACACCACCAACTTGAGGGAGACATTTGTAAGTGAGATTACCAAAACTGCAGAGGTATAAAAGGCTAAGGGGCATAGTGACCAGTACCCCTGGCAACAAAAATAGATTAAAAAAAAATATATATATATAGAAGTTACTAATAAATTTAGGCATAAAGAGCCACTTCTTTTGTTGTAAGTTGTAAACAAATTCAATAAAAGGAAACTGCTCATCACTGGTTGTTCCGGGCAACAACTCTGAACTTACAGCCAGAGCTACAATGAAAGGATTTAGATCAAAGCATATTTTTGTGTTACAATGGCCTAGTCAGAGTTTGGATCTAAAGCTAATCATCTATGGCTAATTGAGTTTCTAAAAGACATTCACAGACACTCCTTATTCATTGTTACTGAGTTTCTGATGAGCTCTTTGTTTACTACCTCTTGTGTGCTTAAAAAAAGGATGTAAGAAGGGGGGTGTCATACATTGTAGAGGGGGATGCTCTTCATGGGTTTGTACTGCTTCAGGGGATCCATTTTATACAGGTGTCGGTCAGAGATGAGCAGAGCCCGGTCCTCCGCCTTGTGAAAACGGTTGATCTGGGAAACACAAAGCTCCTCGTTAGTCATCCCCCAGAGATGCATCATGAGCTGGCAAACAGGCTAACCTCCACACCCTGGAGGGAGATGATGCTCTCCAGTAGAAGGTTTTATAGCTGTGCACACATGCGAATGAATGTGGTGAGCTGAAGACCGATGATTTTATAGCCTTCTACCTTTCTCACGTTGCAGGAGAACAAAATTCTCATGAACTTGTCTTTCCGCTGCAGCTCGCTGGAAACAAGAGTGAATGACGAAGCGGTGTCAGGGTTGTCACGCTTCTGCCCAACACAAAGCAAGAGAAAAGAAAATGGTTTGAAGAAAATCACAGTGAGATCAGACCTAAGTTACAAGCGTTCTTACACATTTATATTATTTCAGACTTTTCCCATCTCAAATTTCCAGATTTCTCCATTAATTTATATTCGAGGCTAAGCAACTAACGGTAACAAGAAATATTCAAGTGTATTAAAAAAATTAAGATTATGCGCTCTGCTATTAAATTGTTTTGCAGCTTCTGCCGCAAGAAGCCATCCGACATGTCACTTTTAGTAGAAACTTGCAAACTAGGCTTATAAAAAGCTGATTAAAACAAACTAGATTTTACATGTATCAGTACATTTAGCTGCATATCCACCACCTTGTATGGTGAAAATCGTCATTAATGCCATTGTAATATGCCGAATAAAATTTTATTGTCTTTCAATCAGTGCATTAAAAAGGCAAAAAGATAAAAAGGATAAAAACATAACACGCAAGCACAAGCATAACTAAGAGAATTTTTGCATTGATTTTAAATTTTACATACTGGCAACATTAAATATTATTCGTCTGTTTCTTTATCTTAATAACTAATTTAATCCAATTGGTTCTCCTTCACCTACTCACCACATAGTTTCCCTCCCAGGCTCTCTGAAAGCCCAAGTCAGCCCTCTGGCCCTTCAGGGCCTCCAGGCTGGCTACCTTGGCCCTGACCTGCAGAGTCTCCTCTGGAGAAAGGCCTTTGATCAGTGTCCATGCCCACCACCTGACGAAAACATCCAAGGGCATTCATAAAGACCAAAAGCCATCACAGAAATGAAAAGTTTCTCCATCTAGGCCTCTGCTCAAAGCTTTCATTCTGTCGATGGGTTAGCAGACACCAGCTGCACTGTGCTATTTTTCGATGCCTTTTCACTCATAAATCCCGACAGCCAACATGATGCTGAAAGAAGGCTAGCTATCTATGCTTGCCTTAAGGATGAAAAAAAAACTGACAAAAAGACAAAAAATAGAGATGAGTCCCTGATGGAGGAGAAATAAAATCGATGCCCAGCAAGAGCCTGAAGCCACAGGAAACAGGTGTAAACAGCTCGAAAAGCGACACATCTGGTTCTTAGTAACCCTCTGGACCATGTGTTGTTTACAATGAAATTTCCTTTAAGCAAATTAAGCATCATGTCCAAAATATTCATGACCTCTCTTTGTTCTATGAGTAATTGGAGATTTATTTTTGAGCTTCACTTTAAAACGACAGTTGCTTCAAGTAGACATAAACTACACCCAATACGAAACTTACAAATGCCTCAGACTGGAATTTTATCATAAACTCTGCTGCAGAATCATACTGAACAAGTCCAGAAGTGAATTGTGAGTCTGAGTGATACACAGAGAAATCAGTAAGTGACCCGAAAAGTCATTTTCAGCTTAAAAATAACATTTAAACTTTTTGTTTTATCCTCGCTGTTAACATTCCAAAATTGGGATCCAAAATTAAGCCTAAATTACATCCACTAATGCTCAGCAACTCACTCTACTATAGGAGTGTTGTTGCTTTCAGCATCTGTGACTCTTGAGACACATATCAACACCTGCCCTTCCAAAATCAGTCCAGGATGTGAGTAAGACCGATTAATCAGATCAATGTAGCTTTTTTCTGGGATCGTTTAACAACAGCTATGAAAAACCAAGTGTCCCTCCAAACTTCGTAGAAATGTGCAACTAGAATAAATGGAATACATATATTTATTTAGTTCATTGCTATCCAATGTTTTTAGGTAAGAAATGGAGCCGTTTGCCACATGACGTCAATTCATAACTGTCTCGTCAGTGTTGTCAAATTGATGAATAATTACCAATGTATAAGCTAACTGACCCAGACCTGACCTTAACAGGTAAAAAAAAGCTATGCAACATACTAACCTCATAGCATGATTGGTACTAAGAAAAATGTGCTGTACATTGAAAATGATAGTCTTTAGCAACAAATCTTAATTGAATAAAACTAGCATTGGCAAATTAAAGTTTTAAAAAGCCTACAGATTAGAAATCGGCCTCAGACCTCCAACTGGCGCATCACTAGCTGTCCTAGTCGAATACCTGTTATAGATGCTCTTCATTGCCTCTTCAAACTTGCGCAGGACTTTAGGAGGTGTCGGCCACTTCACGTGTCTGCCATGGTCTTTCATGGAGCGAACATTTTTGAAGCGACGGTTAACCTCGCGGATGTAGGACTTGACCTTGTAGCGTCGGTAGGCCCGCAGGATTATGAGGGCAGCGCGCATCCGCCGGTATCGCATTCTGGCGAGAGTGCCCCGCCAAACCTGGAAGACATGGGAATGGTATAGATAAAAAAAAAAGTAAGCATTCACAAAATATAATTAATCTTTTGAAGTCAATTACATTTCTTTTGGTTTAGGAGATCCCTGCAAAATAAATTAAAGAAGAAAATGGTAAAGATGGACAGGCAAAAATGTTAGCAAATATAAGGCAATTTTCTTATAATCGAAGAGACATCTTGCTGAAACTGCTGCCATAAACACTGAAACAGCAAAAACTTCAACAAAGATCAGTGTAAGTGAAAGCTATAACCCACCAACAAAACTAATACAACAAAGGAGATTTCAACAGAAATATCGTCCTCAACATGTTAAAGACGAACATACAAGTATGAAACAACATACAAGGAAACAAGACAAGAAATTGAGATGAGAGAGAGAAAAAGAGAGTACACTGAATATAGAAGAAAATGATAATCTTACAAATATTAAAAGAAAAAAGAGAAAAGCAGAACTGCCTATAAACAAATATAAACTGAGTGGCTATCAAATCATTTATAACATCAATAATTGAAGCAAGGGGGGACCCAAGAGAGCTATAACTCCTAATCTAGCCTCTCTAAAACCAGCACCATATGCTGCGCTTTAACAGTATTCCCTCATTCTGACACAAGCACCAAATCTGGTGTTAATGTGACCCCTAAATAATCCCCCACTGACAGGGCCCTAAACATCAACAGTTCAAAGGACTATGGAGGCTTGCTTCTGAATACCATTTCAGTATAACGCACTGTAATCATGGAGATCATGAATATTTAATCCTTTACACTGAGGGGGAGGCGGGTGGCAAAGAAAAGGCTTTCTTCTATTTGCATATTGAAACTGTGGACGAGGCAGTTTTCACCTGACGAGACCAGCAGTGTAACAGCGTGCAGAGAACAAGCTGGATCACTGAAGACACAAACAAATCGATCAGAGGATGCAAATAAAAGTGTTAAATTTCTGTTTATCAGTGAAAAATGTTATATTGGAACAAAAAAAAACAAAAAAAAGGGTAAAAAGCAGCTGCACACACGGCACAGCCACAAAAGTTTCATGATCTACAGTGACCTGAGCCACATGAGTAAAAAATTAAAACTTGCTTTCTGAGATTTTGGTTTTTCAGACCTTTAAATGTGTTCAATAATGTAATGTGAATTAAGCTGTGGTCAGCCTGGTCTGTTAAGATAAAAGCCACAAAAATAGGCCAGCGTGGTTTATATTAAATTGGCTCACCATTGAGGAAAATGATTTCCAAGATTCCTCAAATATTTTGAGATTCTAATAGAATAGTAATTTGTATCACATCCAAAATTAAATTACTCTTTTTTCTTTGTTTTTTTAGTAAGGCTTGCAATTTATTTTCTGTTCATGCAAATCATTCCACATTCACCAAAAATCGTCCCTCCTTTGCTGTGTAGGCTGAATAATGAAAACCTTGTCCTTCATTTCTGCAATGCTGCATTGTCTCTAATGCATCATGAATAAAAGAGCGAGAGATAACTGAGATGTCTCTCCCATGTGCTCAGGGTGATGGCAGTGGGAGGAACAAGGTGAACGTTTTTGATTGTTTTCTGGGAATAAGGTTAACATATTATTTCCATTTCAATTTTGCATGTAATCACTAAGCTGCTGTAAATCGAGCTCTAGCAGTTTTAGGTGAAGGCGCTAGGTCAAGCCTCACTATAAAAATATTGCTGCGAGAAATAAAGGACTCAGAAAGCATTGACATAAGGATGATATTGCTGGTGTTAATGCATTAACATCCTGATGTTAAATATTTATGTTCAAAACATGAAGAATTTTCACTTATGTTAAAATTTTAGATAGATACATGTGCATCAGCCTTGAATGCCAGCATAGTTTTTTAAAGTCTTGCCACACCTTTGTTAGAAGTTTTATATTCTTTGTACTTCTATGAATAACATCCTTTTATTATTTAGGCAAAAATACCAAGTGTCTAAGCACAAGCCCCACCAAGACCCAAAACAAGAGTAAGCTAAGGGTAGAAAGCAGACTGGTGTTTACCTTAAACATGATCCATTAATTATCGATACTGGACAAGTATTACAAAGAAAATGTAACGGTTGTAATGGTGAACACATTTGCACCAAATTCAGGCATCAAATCCTGTATGCAGATTTCATTTCAATTTCTTTTTTTTGGATTGCAACAACCAAAAATAAATACATGACTAGACTAAACTAAAAGCAAATTAACAAAAAACTAAAGAAATCCACACCGAGATAATTAAAAAATGAGGAGCTTTTTTTAATTTGGCAGCAAATAAAGGCTTTTCAGTGTAAGAACATGCAAGAATTTTATGAGAGGCTACTTGTAAATGTTTAACCTATTTGTTTGGCCTATAAAACTGGTTTATAATTTCTGCAATTTTTATATATTAAGCTAAACTAACCCACTGAATAACAATAACTAAGAGAGTCAACATGAGTTTTCTCTCAGCTACAGTTTGAGTGCCTGTCTATTGGATGTCTGTAGAGAAAAAGGTGGCTTTAGGCATCGTCTCCTTTTTAGCTGTTTCAAAGAACTATGATCCCAAACTGCATTGCTAATCTGGACTGGCCTGTAATAGTCAATAGAAAATCTAAAATTAAACATAAAATAAGTTTGTTCTGCACACAAATCCAAATATGCTAGATTTATGTTAAAACATTAGCTTGCACTGCCAAAAGCTGCTGCAGTAGCTTCTTTCTTTGGATAGCTACATTAGCACAGTTCCTGGTGAACTAATGCTAAAAAGAGAGACCAAGAAGATACTTTTAAATAATAGATGGACTTTTAAGTAATGTGCACAATGGTATCAGTATCATTGTGCACATTAATAATATTGAAAGGACAATTTAGAATGTGATATTTCCAGTTATATATAGATATTTTGCAAGTTGAAAAGATATTTAGCCTCACTGCAGTAGATGCTGATTTTAAATTCATCCATTTACTGTCTATACGCTCTTATCCTGCAATTCAGAAAATAAAATTTTTCACCTATTCATTATAGTTACTTACAATTAATACTCCCATATGAAGTATATTAAACAAGAATAGCTTACATTTAATGCAAACAAGAATTTCTTTTTTGTTTAAATGTCTTGTACTTTGTTTCAATTTGAAGGATGCTCTCCCGTCTAAATTTTCCAATACACAAATGGAACCAAAAGAACAAAACAAAAGTGCCCAATTGGGGAATCAATGAAAGCTCATGAAATATTTTGGCTGCCTAAAGCCCACATGGTGCACAGGTCTTTGCCAGATCAACAACTCTGCTTAGCGAAGTCATAAGTCACTAATTACAATGTGACTGATGTCAGTGGTAAGAGGTGATACAGGGGGATAAAAAGAGCATCACGAAACAGATAAATGAGATAAGAGCAGACATAAACCCATTGCACTGTGTTTGGAGCTTCATTAGAGTGTGATAGGTACAGGGATGGTGGAAAAATGGTGGGGGTATCTATAGAAGCCCCACAGTTAGACATAACAATGTTCTGCCACAGTGTAGCACTCTGACTCCAACGATTGAGCCCGGCCGATGGAGATGACACCCAGGGGGTTTGAGGATAAATCAGGCCTGTAAACGAGGCCCCTGACGGTCTGCCGCCTCAATCTTTCGGCCAATAAAGCCATCTGATCATTATGGAGAAAGTCCTCACCAAGCTAAGGGGCTTTGGGTTTATGAGTCCATCAAACCCAGATTGGGGATCTTTTTCTGTTGTAACAAAGACGGACAGACTGCTGCTGTTTGGGTTGAGAAATGAATATTAAATAAAAGCTAGGGCAACTTGGAAGAGCTGGAGGGTTTCTGTTGAGATACTGAGCTACATAAAATACTCACTGTGAGCTGCTATCTAGAAGCAAAATTCATCCATTTACTGTCTATACCCTCTTATCCTTGCAGGGAAGTGGGATAAGAGTCCCTGCAAGGACTCTGGTGGGCAAGAGGGAGGGCAAATCTTGGACGGTTGGCCAGTCCATCACAGAGCCCCTCCAATATAATCATTGTTAGTGTAACCACTGTCACTCAATTCAAGTGCTCAAAGAACCTTTCTTTACACGCAAGAGATTTTCAACAACCAGGACCAAAGCTGGCATTAGTTATGTTACTTGAAAACCAGCACTATATCAGCACTATGATTAACTAGGCATCTTCTTTTTAAGAGTAATAAACAGCAGGGAATCTAAATAGCCCTATCAGAATACACACACTGCAGATTACTCCAGGCTATAAATACAATGAGGTGATGTATTTGTGAAGGTAAACACTTGCCACTACTGTACACAGACCAGTCTAAGATATGGAAAACAACTCCTTTATGGGATTAGTAAAAAAAATTAAAAAAAAATAAATTGCACTTTATTCTGAGAAGGACCAATAGAAGGGCTGGACCACTGTCAAGTGGATGACTTTCCACGTCCTCAGGGGACATCAAACTGCTTTTTAAATGACAAACTCAATGAGGGGGGTGGACTGAGGGGAGCTAATATCAGGATTGTATGACAGAATCTGGTGAAGCTGTGAGGTTTGCTGACCTCTCACTGTCAAAGGGAAACACTGGGAAGAAGATGAGGGCAGCAGTCATTATCATAAATCAATGAAGGTCTCCTTTGAATGGCACACTCACCAGTAACCCACAGCAATGACACTGGTTCCTCATCCCCTTTACTCTCTGCATTGGTTTTAAACTTTTACCTCAGGGGTAATGCCCTCCAATGATGTGAAACAAATGTGTTCAAACTGATTTGAAACATTGCAATCTCATTAAAGAGGTGTTATTGAAGAGTCAAATGAATTGGCTCCATCGATCATTGAAATGGGAGTGGACCAAATAGATTCTAGGTATATTGCCTATAGTCAGCAGAATAAGCTTTAAGTAACAAACATTAGTCAAACTGATCTGAAGGACAATAAAATTAACTGGGTGATTCATCTAAAAATACCTTGGAAAGATTTTGTTATTCATCACAGCATTAGAAGCAAATTTTTTACATTACAGGTGCAGCAAAGCACACAAATCTTGGGTGATTTGAACTATGAACGCACAGAACAGTCTTTATGCAGGTGAACCTTAGATTTTGCCAGAGAAAAGTCTTATCCACACAAGTGACACCTTGGTGTCTCAAAACATGAGGCGTATAAAAGATTTAATGCAAACTTGTAATTTGAAGACTGAGCATGTGAAAATTTCTCCTGGATGAGAATTATTAAAGAGTTTTACTATAGTGTTGTTTTACAAATCCATCAAATGTTGAAATAATCCAGAATTAAATTTGAATGCTGATAGTTGATTCATGATTTCTATGAGTATAATGGTACAGCTCCATGGAAAGAAAGTGTGAAAGTATTCACTGTCCACATAGATTGATAAGTTGTGAGACTGATTGTTTTATGACATTAGTAGAGTCTGATGCATCTTCAACTTTAATGCACAGTGGGGTAACTGATATAGATTAGTTTTTGCACTACATTTACAACAATTGGGTTGCATGGAATTGATCTGAAAATCTATTACACAATTTATGTTTCCATACCGTCTCCTAGGGAAGTCATGTGCAATTCACAGACTACTTTTATATATCTGTGTGCAAAGTTAATCAAAATAATTGGTTTTAATAATCTGAAGCTATGGTTGTTAAAGAAAGAATTCTCCTTTTGCGATGGGGGTCAGTCTATGGTATCTTGTTTATACATGATGGTAGGATGGAGCGGGAGATGAGTAGGCAGATCTTCTGAACATCTTAATATAGCATAAACAGACTGGAAATCTCTATATCAGAAAAGGGCATTTGACAATACGTGTCACATTCTCAGGTATATGTCCCAAATTGGTGTGATTTGTGAAGAAAATAAAATTCAACATACAAGATGTATGAATTCCACACAGAATATGTGGATTTTTTTATATTGAATATGTATATTATTTTTGGCTTCAACTCCAACTGTATTGCTACTGTGTTAATTAATTAACCACCCCTGTAGTTCATTTCTCAAACGTAATCAAAATTGGAGTTTCTGGCCATGTTGTAATATAAAGTGCAACACGGCCATTTAGACTTACATGTTTGTAACTTAGTTGTGTACTCTGTTATCTTATAAAAAAATAAAATACAGACTAAAGAAAATTAAAAACGAATTCTGTAGCAACATAATTTGCCACATTAAACCATCTAATTTTACTCTGTAACAGCGTGGATTTTCTTTAGAAATTATTTCTAAAACATTTTGCAGGAGGGATAAAAGTATCAGAGACTGTGTTTCTGCTGATTTTTTTTTTTTTTTTTTTCAGAATAAAGATATGTGTGGGCTGTTGGGGAGATCCAAGGTAGTGGCAACTTTTCAGAAAGTCAGCACAGAAAGAGGTAAATGTTAGCAGTCCTCTTAACCACTGTGATAATATTGTTCCAAGGAAAGATTCAAATGACTACATTATTCATTGCTTTCAGACATGATTTACCAACCGAGTATCAGTGGAAAGGATCAAATAAAGGTCTTCATCAAATAAACTTTTTCCTCTAAATGCTGTCCATATAAACCCCATGTGGCTTCTCTAAAAAAGCTGATGACCCATAACAAAACACTCCTCATGTCTGATAAACCCAGTTTCACAGATGAACCATGTAAAGCTTTGGAAAGCAATTAAAACCGAGGCTCAGAGTACACGAGGGGGGTGTCGTCTCATCATGGTGCCTACTCTGACAAACGCTGACAGGTACTGTGATGTGGATGGCTGAGCTTGGATTTATGAAATATTCATTTGCAACACACAGAGCAGGTGGGGGAAGTTTATGTATAATTTAAGGGCTATCTGTATTTATGTTGGACTCTGGGATTCTTGTCGTTTTTCTTCCCGTTCTTTAATAATAAAACTTTTTTTCCCCCCGGCTTGATGTCAGTGAAGGATTTCACAAAACCAGACAATAAAAAGAGTAGGAGGATGTGATGAACCCTAAAATATAAAAAAAGAACTCATAAATAGAGGATTAATTTGAGATGAGGAGAAGCCCTCGCCCCTCCTGTATTCCGACTACACCCCCACCTTAAAGTAGGAGGCATTATGGTAATTTAAAGGCATAAAAGCAGAGACATTTTCCAAGAGAGACCAGTTCATAAAGGCAGCAAAACATGAAGCCAATAAAATACATAAATAATCTTATGGAACATAAGTTTATAACCAACTTCCAACATAAACAAGTACATAACAAAACCATTACAGCGAAACAGAAGGAGCATCCACTTCAAAGACAGTCACACTGAAGGAGTGAAATCTTCTCTTTCTCCATTAAAATCAGCAAACATTTCTCTATTGATAAATTCTGACACTTTCAAGCCCTTTTGAATGTTATTTCAGTAAATAGACATGGCACATTGTTATGCCTAACAACACCTAAATCTCCTCATGCTTTTAACAATATATTTACCAAGGTTTATATAAACATACTTTGACATTACTTCAGATATGGTCAAAAGAACCTAATTTTCAATGCAGGTTGTAGCTAGAAATCTTCAAGGTATGGATGCTTTAAGAATTGATCACAAACTGAACACCTGTCATTATATGTCAATGTGTTTTTAGATGCGAATAAAAAAATTACAGTAAGAAATGCTTTACTATAATCTAATTATTTTATGAATAGTAAACTCTAATTAGCCAAAATAAACTTTAATTTGTTTTTGTCCAATTCAAACTTTAACTGTGCAATATAGATCTGAAATTCAAAGGCCGATTGGAAAGATTTTCCATTGCTGATGTTGAGGAAGATAATCACATAAGTGTCATTTGCATACAAATGGAATCTGGCTTTTTAAAACAAATCAAATTTAAACAGAATGCAAAGATAAGGGCTGTTAGATTTGTGACCTGTCCATGGTGTACCCCAACAACCGCTGGAGATTGGCACCTTCTCCAGGTGCCAATCAGAACCTGCTTAATCTGGTTTATACCTGTCAGATTAAACAGGTGTACACAATAGATGGAAGGATGAAAGAAAATGGGCTCCAATACAGAGCCCTGATAAACTATTTTGGACATTGAGAAAACAGAAGAAAAAAGGAGTCTGAATGGTGGGGCCTGCTGTCTCCTGGTTTACACATGCAGCTGCAGAGTGAGCCGACACTTAAGCTGTATGCAGAGTCACAGATTGTTTTGTTTGACAGGGCAAACTAAGTGGAATTAATATAAATCTGTGAAGTAAATAAGGACAAGGAGAATGTCTGTGCCTCAGTCATACAGCACTGACTTTGGCACTGTGCCGCCTGGCATAAGGTTGGATGGTGTGCCGGGTGCTGATAAGAGGCCTGCTTGGCACAGCAGATCAGACTCCGACTGGGATGTTTTCTGAGTAACAGCATGAAAGATACAGGAGTCTATTCTGCTGTCACGCTTTTATTAGACGCTCTGAAAATATGGAGTGTGTGAGCATGCACATAATGAAAGCTTTGCTTCGACACTGACCGAGGACAAGATTAAATACAGTTTCTGAAAAAAAGTCAACCATGCTGAGCCATTTGCTTTGGTGGAAGAGCTACAATTCCTCTGAGCTTCTCTTTGTTATCAAAGCTGGATTATACGGAGATACAAGATAGGGTTTCCTCAGGGAGAAGAAACTCCTGACGGGTCACATTGATCAATAAATAAGGTCAACCAATCATTTCACTACAGAAGATAATTCTCCTTGGAAAACCCTTTCATGTCAGGACTTACCTTGACAAAGGTGCACATTGATGCTGTGGAGGAATACAATAACATAGTGGGGAGGAATCTGCTGACATCAAGTAATGACAAGCAGGGAAAATGTATGAATGCCAATCAGTCGGGTCCCAAGCATAGCACAAATAGTGCCTCAGTTGCTTTATGTACGAGGGCTCTCTCACACTGTTGATAAACCGATACTGTACACGTGTGACTGTCAGACAGAACTAGCTTTTCTTTTTTAAAGCCGACATAGAATTTGCATTGCATATTCTCAATTTAAACCTGAGACAGAGTCTCAGTCCACGTTTACAAACCATCACATTCTTCCTATGCATACTAAAACGATGCCTGTCAGCGAATGCAGCATAATCACACCAAGATCTTGGCATTCTCGCCTGAAGGAAGTGTCATCAAATCACTGACGCATGAGGAAGACAACAACTACTCAGTCCAGTGACGCATGCAAAAATCAGAGCATATTATTTTAAATGTGTTCAACTAAAGGAAATATACTTAACTAAGTTGTAGTTTATGACAAATAGATTGAACTTAAAATTATAATTCTGTTGAAGTTGCGTTTCAGCTGCATTTCTCCAGTTACTCTCACATGTCTGTCTGCTAGAATCAAGAGCCTTGCTTAAACAGGTGACAGCCAATACAATCTCAGTCAGTCATTCCTTTCCCATTTTGAATGGCATTGTTAAGGTCAAAAGCTATTGGTATGCTGGTGAAGGCCAAGATTTATTAGATTTGTTGAATTCCACAACATAATAATTTTTACTGTGAATACGTCTGTCTGCATTTTCTGCAACCTGGAAATCAAAGGGGATGGAAAGTTTGGGCAACCTGTTTTAACTTCACAGCTACTATACCAGTAACTATAAAAAGGTCTAAAAATAAATAAATAAAAAATGTTCTAACATCTCAGCTCTGCTATTCTGAGATAAAAAGGAAAATCAACACTTTTAAAACCACTACATTCAGATAAAGAAGCTCCAAAACTGGAAAATTAAAAGCAACACCAATAATACAAGATTATTTCAGATTCTGAAACACCTCTGAGCTTTTCCAATTAACTGCAGTGTCACAGATTTATTCCTCTCAGAGGTTATTCACATGCAGAACAGCATCTGATGCAATCCAAAAGAAACAAGATCTTTGGATTTAGAAACAGAGGCAGCTCATAATCTCATTTCAAGGTTGGAATCAGATGATTTATGTTTATGGGTGGTAACCGGCAGATTTAATAATGATTAATGTTTAGAATTAGAAGCTCTTTTATTATTATCAAATACCATGAAATAGTATTTATCAGTTTGTTTTAACGGGTTAAAATACAAGAAATAAAATGAGGGACAAAAAAGTAGCATTTCAACTGTACAAACTACAGATTTAATTACATGACATATTAGCAATAAAGTAAATAAAAATACGCCCATGTGGTCACATGATTACCTTCTGGAGGAAGACGACAATTCTTTGGACCATTTCAGCTCGCTGCTCCTCCAGGCTGAAGAGAGTACGCGGAGTGCGGATGAAGACCTTTGTTTTGCCGTAAGCCACGTCGTGATCAAACTTGCAGCCCTGCAGAAGCTTCTTAACGGCATCTTTGTCTGATGCCAGGTCATGGTTGGGCCATGTAAACTCTGAGATCATCTTGTATCTAAAGAAACCAAAGTGAAGACATGAAAAACAGCAGCATAAATGCTCCAAAGCTACATTTATAATTATTTTTAATCTACAATTTTAAACTATTTTAAGTTCACTCCATGGCGGTATTGGAGAAAAGAGGTTGGAAGATAAATGCACGTCACAATTTTCTGATTTTTATTAGTAGAGAAAACTGTTTTGGTCTGTCCCGGCAACAAAGTTGGAAATTTACAGCTGTAAAATGAGAAAATTTGGAGTTCAAGGCGAATAAATGACTTTCAAGGGCAGTCAAGATGACTTTTTATTAAGAAGTTGATTTTGTAAAGTGAGTTTCTGTTCATTTTAAATAATTAACTGTTAAACAGTGCAAATTATTATTTTTTAGATGTTTACTCTGTTTTTGTCTAACTTTTGGTATTTTATTTGCTGCTAAATACAGATCAAAGCTTGATCAAATGATATTGAGCCATTTTTTGATAACATACAAATCTTGGGAGACAGTAATTGCCTCTAAGAGTTGCAGGTAAATGAGTTTGAATCAGGGTGTAAACATGCTTCTGATAGCATGAGACTGGGAATATAAATGTAAAAAGAAATTTAAAAAGATACATAAAGTAAAAAAAAAATAATTATGCAGGTTATTTACCAATGCCATTCTAAAAATAGCCATTAGTATACTGTCATCAACATTGTCTACACAAATTACAATTAAATACAGATGATTGAAGTGGCTTTAATCTAAAAGCCACTTCAATATTGTGGTTGCCGGAAAATGACTAAAACTAAAACAAGATAATGATGGGGTTCTTTTGAAACAGCTGGTGCGGTCATAAATGACGAGTTGGCAGAGTAGGAGCTGGATATTAAGGTTATGATACAGACATTAACACAGTGGTTCCCAAAGATTTTCTTCTGGCCCCCCCGGTGGTTCCCAAAGATTGGGCCCCCCTATGGATTACAATAAAATCCCCCCCAAAAAAGAAAATAAAAAAATCACCACATCAATACATCATCGTTCAACCAGACATAAACCTATACACATTTTGTTTTCAAACTCCACTGAAATTTATTTCACACTTCAGGTTGCAACAAAACACACTACAAACCATCTTTACAGTGAAACACTTTTGTGTAACTGTTTTGTTTTTTCTTTTTCATTCATCCATACCGCTGCAATGGCACTGGCTGCCAGTTAAGGGGTTAAGGCTGCTATACCTCTGCAGAAATCGCGGATATGTCTGTCTGTAGGCGAAGCCGGCCCGACGCACTCTGACGTTCTCCAGCAGGCCGAGATACTCCACCTGGTGGCGGCAGCGTTCGGGCTCAAACAGAAGAGGAGATTTGACGTCGTTGGGCTTGATGCAGCGGACATAGTAGGGTTCCTGTGGATTGCAGAAGACAGAAGGTTAACAGAAAGTCAAAAAGTTATAAACCAGACAATAGAATAGCTTACAATGTCACTGAAGCTGTTTAGTGGTACTAGAAAGCTAATAAAAACTTTAAAATTAATCTTTTGTTGGCACTTTCTGTGGCACATTATAATGGCTGATCCATTGGATCCTGCAACTTTTTTATCCTGTATGTGGTTCAGTGTGGTCGTTCTGACCCCACATGTGCTTTTACAAGGTTTTTGTTGTTTTTTTTGGTGTAGTTTTGGGAACTAACGGTCTGAGAGGACAATACAATCAGATCATTTTTATGTCCTAAATTTTATGATATCCAACAATTTGCTATTTTTGTTTGCAAAGATTAAGGTCTGTTATAATAGCTGTGGAATTGTTTTAGATTTGTCCCACAGTCTTTTATAGAGTTCACATTTTGTTCATGAAATTGGTTCAAATGATTCTGACTCCTTACCTTGCTGGCAAGGTTCTCCACCAAAGAAATCATGGAGTTTTTGAAGATTGTTGCTGCTGTCAGCGGCCGTTTGGTGACCTCTGTAATTCTCAGTTTGCCCTCAGGCCACATCCCTTTCAGTACTGGATTGGAACTATGAAAAAAAGAAAAACACATAAGAAAATTGAAGGGATTGATGCATAAAGAGGGAAAATACTATAAAATAAAATACAACCTTAAGTAATAAAATTATTATTTGTTCTCTGGTGAAAAAGATGCACCATATGGTCTAACAGTTTCTTACTTTTAAGGCAACAGTTTAAATCCAGGTCTTGATTTATTCAGTCCACTAAAAATAAAAGCAGCAGCTTCCAGCTTTTATGTATTCAGACGCCAACACAATCCGTCTAAACCAACCCTGAAATTTCTGTTCATGCCTAAAGGCATTTTAGCAAAATGAACAGACTTATGTTAAGAATCTTTTGTAAAATCACTCAAATCCCTTAAACCTTTTACACCTTTGTTTTCTGTTTTCATTGTGATGGTGCATAAATTAGACTTAAACCTTTGAGAAAACCAGTCTTCTATACGTGAGATTATTTCTTATTTAAAATAGTTTTTTAATGGGCTTAAAAGATAAGTCAACATGTGATAAATTTGGACCAATTGATTTAGATCATTGGTAAAAAAAAAAATTAACTAGCCTTTGGACGAACCTTATACATTCTCTTCAAAAAAAAGTTTGAACCTTTCAAATTTAAATTTAAATATTGGAAAGTCAATTTCCAAAGTACTAAAATACCTACATTTGGTAAGAAAAAGAATAACTTTGTAGGCTTTTCATAATAAAATTTAAAGAAACTTGTTTGCTTTTTTGTTGTTCAATTATTTGGAAAAGAAAGACTTAAAATACTTAATCAGCTTCAGAGCTCAAAGCTAATAAACTGATTAATGTTTTACTTCTTCAGTAGTGTTCAAGTAGGAGCAGAATTGAAATAGCGCTGAATGTAGTCTGCTAGGTTACTTTTCCATAATCAGTGATGTTCACTTCAGTGATTTGGAAATAGTTTTTGCACTAATGTAACCTATGAAATAGTTAATTGCTTTTCCAGTTAGATGAAGGTATTCATTTTGGTTTACAATATGTATTGTAATAGTAATATCTTTACTCAAGGTTGTCATAATGGAAGTATATTGTAATATTCCATGCCTACATTGAAAAATCAAAGATGGATATTTTAGATTAGGAAACTTTATTCAGCTACAAAACTTTCACTTTTAATTTTCCAAATATTTGCTTTAAAAGCTATAAACAATTGAAATATACATAGTGTACACATGACTTTTAAGGATTTATTATGTCATACTTAAAAGAACAAACTCAAGTTTAAAGAGTGTAGTGTTAGATAAATCTGAGGAAAGATTTTTCAATTCCATTGAACTTTCAATTCAATGGAATTGAAAGTGCAACGAGAGATATACGGTAAATAGAATGTGAGGAAGTGTTTAAAGGTGTGCATCACCTGTTGTACAAAAGCCTCTTGAAGTCTTGGAACAGGGTGTCTTTGTTCTTATCAATAAAGCCCACCACTGAGTACCTGTGAAAAGAAAATGCCTGGTAAATACACAAGACGATCACTTTAATGTTCGGACATACTGTCCTGCTTGCTGTTCTTTACTACCATCAATTACACAAATTGTGGTCATTAAAATAAAATGGGACCTTTTCAGCTTTGTTCTGCCAGTGTACAGAATGTCTGGTGCTAATGTACACCTTTAGATGATACACTGAGTAGGTGAAGGAGCTCCATAAGTAGCCAAGCTGTTATAATCCATGCTGTGAGAGCTTTAAGTCTCCTGCCTTATCCAACTGTGGCACTGGGATCAATCAAGGCTGCCAGCCTGGCCCTGCTCCCCTGGGAACCAGACACTTAGCCTTCACAAATAGGCTCAACACATTTCCATGAGAGCCCTTATGATGGTTCTTAGTGTGTGTGATTTAATCATATAAGTCATGTTCAGGTGCTGTGACTGAAAACAGGTCACAGAAAGCAATGAATATGTTACTCTTGACCTACAAATAACACTGTTAAAAAAATAAGGTAATGCTTCATATTGTTTCTTTTTTATGAATACACACTATACAAGTACATTTCAGTTCAATTTTCAACTGAAAGTCAATTTCAGTTGAAAATTGACTTTTCAACTGAAAAGTCAATTTAGCGTCCTTGGTTTGAAATAAATCTACAGAAAAAAATGCCTGAAAAAAATCTCCCAGTGCATCATGAAACAACAATACTATGTTATGAAATTAAATTGCTGAAATAAAACATTCACATTTTTTAATTTATAGAGAAGCACGTTTGTCACAACAACAGAAAAACAGCTGCACCCAAAGATATATTAGCTTCCTATATCAAAAGAAACCGTATTGGGAAAAAAAATATTTCTCTTCAGAGAATGGAATCAACAAAGTAACCTGGCTTAATAAAGTCTATTTGATTAAAATCTACTTTAAGAAATCTGAATGAGAGGGCCTTTAATAACCTCAATCTTTTTCTGGAACAACTTAATGTTCTCAGCTTTGGTTTCAGCCAGCAGCTCTGAGACAAGAATGCATAAAAGAGTAGAAAAGAGGATGAATCATCAGTAAAAGCTTTCCCTAAATAAGTAAAAAAAATTTAAGATACGTACGCCACATCCCCTGCATAGTGCCTGATGCGAAAGTCTCTGTCGAACTCCAGACTCTTATCAGTTGGTAAGAGCTATAGAGAGAAACACAAACAGTGAGTGGACATCACCAAAGTGAACATAGAGTTCCACAGAGCTGGATATTTCAATAGCAAACAGGCTAAAAAAGAAAAATATATAAAGGTTTTTAATCTACAGTCACACTTTGCACATTAATAAGGTCAAGCTCAAAACCGATCATTTAAGCTGTCCTTGAAAAGTCTCCTAAGTGTAAATAAAAAGAAAACCAAGCAAAGTGGAAAAAAATTGTCTAATATATAATTTAGACAAAATATTTTGTACATAATTTAAAGGGTAATATTCTAAATGTAACCAAAATAGGTTTAAATATTAATCAAAGGAGATTTCATTTGTCTGTATTCAGATTGATTGGTTGTAAATTTATTGTAATTTATAATATGAGCTGTACAAAATTTTTCTATGGTTGTTTTTAAGTGTGTGAATAAACACATTTGAATATAATTAAAATTTTAACATTTGATTTCAGTTATTTAATGTAAACTGAGCTGTAGCACAGTCTAAATATGACATAAGAGGGGGAAAAATATTGTATGTTTTATCCAAAGAAATATGGATTTTTTGTTAAAATTGATCAAAGTTTACAATTATGTACAGTCAAAAATGTAACTGTGTATTTGTGACTATACTGTCTGAGTTGAGGAATATTTTTCATCTTTTTGTCTATTATACATTTTATAAGATCATTGAGAAAACATTTCACATCCCTCTTTTTCACAGGTTGGATAGATGGTTTATGTGCACATTTAATGGGATTAATATAAGCATGAAAAGAATATATGGATTTCTTTATGCAAAAATTGACACAAATATTATCAGCTTTTTTTGAAGGTCAAATATTCTTTAGGAGATTAAATTTTCTAAAGCTTCTGTAGCTTGAATCTGACTTGGCAACCAAGCCCAGTCAGCAATGCTTTAACACAAACTGAGCCAGACGGACCAATGAGATTCTTATTTCCTGTGACATAAAGGCAGCTCTGTCAGAATAGAGAAGGAGGAGACATGTTTTGGTTGCTCTATTTCACCCTCTTTCATACAAATTGGCGACAAACCTGGTGCAATTTCTCGTCAATCCAAACACCTTATTTTACCCCCTTAAACAATCAGGCTCAGCAGGACTCTTTTCAAGTCCAAATTAATTTACCGTCAAAGATTTGTGCCAGGTCTACTTTAAAACAAAGCGTCAAGTCATCGATGGCCCTTTTATCATAACTCTTCACAAGTCAAGCTGTGATGGCTAAACTGGGTGTCCAGAATGATTTGCAGAGCTATGAACATTACTGACACAGCAAACCCACTGGTGCAAGAAACACAGAGACTGTCAGGTTTGATTAAGTCCCACAGTAACAGAGCAAGAGGACAGAGAGGAACGTGCATCAATGTTAGGAAGTAAATTCAAAACCGGGGGACAAAATGAGACAGCAAGAGGAGGACTGAAGAAGACAGAAGAGGAGCAAAATAAAAGTAATTTGACAGGTGGAGACATCAAGGGGGAAAACAAAAGTAAGGAAGAGTGTGATACTGAAGCCTGTATGGGAACAAGTGAGGAGAGCAGAGGACAGAGTCTAGTAAGCAGGAAGAAGGGAAATAACAGCAAATGGGACAAGAAGGAAATATGCAGGTGTAAATACAGTATATAGATTAGGACATCAACGTTTGATATCCACTGAATTGAGTGAAACTCGTAAAGATTAATTAGATGGAAGCTTTTATTCAAATTAATTTAAATTATTATGGATTACAGATGAGAGTTCATGGATCAATTTACCATAGAAAATTTGCATTACATAAGACCAATAAAAAAAAAATTTAAATGGAAATGACAGCCAACTAAAACGTATCTCCAAGTCCTCTACCATACTACAGTAGAACAGAGTACTTCCTCATCTAGCAATGACCTTTTGTGGCCTTTGTCGAGGGACTAAAAGTCGCCCAACTGTCTTTTAGGTAACTTTCATAATTGTAGCACTTTTCTATGATTGTGCATAACATAATATTATTATGCTAAAATAGTTTTTTATTAGTCTTATTTAAGCAAACTTGGTGAGAAACAATGTTGGGTTTTCATTAGCTGAGAGTAACTTATAAAAATAAACAGTAAGTGTATTTGGCAATGAAAAGGAATGGTATGGACCTAAATCATAAAATAAAATAACCTTTCTATTATATTCCAATGTATTAAGATGAACATGTAATTAAAAGCTATTCATGGTTGATAAATGTGCTTTTTTTATGCTAACCATAGAGCTTTAATGTCACCTGCTTTATGAATTACCTTTTCTCCATCATATTTAATGTATTTTAATAGGTTTAGGTGGTATATTATAAATTAATTACAACCTTCTACAGCCATGTTATTTAGAAGTTATTTAGAGGCTAGTTCCATCAAATCAGTTGTTACAAAATGTTCCATTAGTTTCTAACAGTGATGAATGACTCATCGGTGTGCTAAGAGCTCTCAGACTTTAACAAGAAACACAGACACACAAGCAGCAGTGTATAAGAGGAAATTCTGCAAACATAATAAGACCCTCAGATTTATTCTAGACAGCTGAATGAACCAAGTCCAAGGCCCAAATCAAAACCACAAAGGGTCTGAAAGTAAAATTTTGATGAATAAGAGAAATACTCCTGGTGGAAATCAAAAGATTACGGTATTTACCTCCCTGGCAAAAAATAAATAAATCTGCTGAGACACAAAGCTGGTTCCAGTTACTGTCAACAAGAGTTTGATGAGGAAACAAAAGAAATGTGTGAGTGCCTGTGTGTGTAAGTGAAAGAGATAGTAATTAGAAAGCTGTTATAATCACAAAAGTCTGGCACCATTACAAGAAGATGCAGCCTGTTATGAGGGGATTGGCTTGAGTCTGTGCACTTTCAGTCTGGCTGAATTCACTGCTTTCTTAAATGTTTTATACCCTCTTAGACAAAAGAAGGAAGTTCATTATTAGTGTATTACAGGCATTTATACAGAAGTCAGGCTTTAAATTTGAAATACAAACTACAAGATGATGCAGGACGGACAAACGGATAAAGTGAATGGACGCATTCAAACCTGATAGATGGATGAAAGGAAACAGATGAATTCATTGATAGAAGGATGAGCAAATGAAGATAGTAGGAAACAGGCAGAAAAGAATGGATGAATGAAGTACTAAATAGTCCCTTTGACATATATCCATGTTAAAAAAGGGATGGATATATGGGACAAACAGATGAAGGAAAAGATTGGACGGATGATGGACAAATGAATGGCAGATGGACAGATCTATTAGCAATGTATTTTAGACAATGGGACAGAAAATAAAGTCTGCAAATACAAATATTTCTCCATAGTTATACATATGTTAAAAATTTTCAAATTAAACTAAAGACTTCTAGACTAAATACTCCAGACTGCACAAGACAATGTGTTCCTCTGACGATTGTGTCTGAGCAACAGCAACACAAAAAACCTAGAATGAAGTGTGACTTTTGCTGTACTCAAACAGAAACTATTCATTTATCACCTTCCTATTGTAATCTTTTCTATTTCAAACATTCCCTCCCTAAAACTATTGAACAATTGCTTCATAATTAACTATGTTAACGTAATCAAAAGCCAATTTCTTTACTATGTGACGCTGACAAACCCTCCAATAAACAACCACCTTAGCAGGAAGCCAGATACTAAAATCAGAAGTTTTAAGACCTCCTTGAAAAATGCTTTAAAAGTGATTTGGACTTTTTCAGTCATTTCAAGTAGAGTCTTTGTAAGAAAAATATTAGCTTTGTGAAGTCTTATAGACCACAGTGGTGCATACATTCAATTTAGGATTATTTTTTTTATTCTGGAATGATTCATAAAGCTGAGTTTAGCGATTGAACAAGCACACATACTTCTTGAAATGGTCAAGAAAGGGATTTTAATTTAGATTGTTATTATCAGAAACTTTTACTCTTTAAACAGGAAAGCTAAGTACGATTCCCGATGAAGACAATGAATTTAGCAGGTAATTATAAATAACAGACCAAAAAAAACGAAAAAACTCCACGCTCTCTGGCAAAATTTACACAAAGAAAATATGTAAAACTTGTTTTTACTGCTTTCTGTCTATTCAGAAAGTTGTTTACAGATTTGTTTTTCTTTTAAGAGGTAATCAGGAAAAGGAGATACAGAGCAGACGAGCAGATGCTCTCTCAGACAGGCAGACTGAATCTGCTGGACGCCACACAGTCCCCTCATCCAAAACAATCAGTCACACTCCAACACACACCCCAGAAACAAAGCTTGGCATCTTCATTATTAGCACCTCTCCTGTGATTTGGACTCAGCCTATTGCCATGACCAATGTCAGTCTGTATATGTGTGTCTATCATTGTATGACAGGGTTACTACACATTTTTAATTTAAAAAGTTTAGATTTTCCCGACTTACATTTGAGGATTGGGTCATCTGTTCTAACTGTTTGGATGTAATTTGATTTCTGTTTCCTGGGGCTCATAATCAGTATGGCAAGCATGAAAACTCCATAACTATACATAAAACCTGTTTTATGACTTGAGGCGCAACAACCTGCAATGCTGTGTCAGCATTTCTGTGGATTTTCAGTCAACAATTAAGGAACAAAGACACTGTTGCTGAAGTTGTTAAACTGAAGGGGTGCTGTGGATGAACATAAGCAATCAGTGGCTATGGCTAACAGTAGAAGGGAAAGAATGCTTTATTTTTAGTACTAGATATTTCAATGTTAAGAATGTTAATGGAAAACCAGAATGTCTTAAAACAGCTTTTGTCATTTGTTCTTTTGAAGACCAAGCGTGAAGCTAACAAAAATTACTCAGAAACTATTAAGATTGTTCACTACCAATGAACAATCTCACTAGTCTTACTAGAGATAAACTAGTTATCACCAGTTTATCTCTGGTGATAAACTGCTGAGTTTATCACCAGAGAAAAAGATGCAAAAATAGCATAAACACAGACATTGATGAAGGCTGTTGCTCAATACATTTGCATGACATTAACTTCCTCTGTGTCTCTATCTAACTCACTCATTGGTTACCTAGCAACAACCTGCTGAGTAACTTGCACAGCAACAGTTTCATGTTTTGACATCATGCCCCATAACTGCTTAAAAAAAGAAAAAGGAAAACTATGTGGAGTGAATGGAGAAAATGAGTACAAAAGCTTAAGAGGAAACTGGATAAAACAGCCACGAGTATTTCAGATATTTAAAACAAAAAACTATTCAATAACTAGTGATATCGACTGATATGAAACCCTAATATAGTGATGTATTTTTCAGCCATATAGCCAAGCCTGAAAATAATTAGCATTTTCATTAGTTCTTAGTCACATCAAAATTAAAAGAACACTTGTAATATAGCACTGTGTTGTGAACGAATTGAATATGAAGTTTTCTTTATTGAACTAAAATAAGCACATTTGGAATGATATTCTAATTTGAGATTTACTTGTTGACATAGATTTTCTACTGTTAAGGTCAACAGAAAAAATACTCTTGGTAAACTCAGCAGGTATACAGGAGGATGTCCTTCATTTTCTACAGCACAGATTGTTTTGATAGACTGCCAATAAACCAGACTTGATTTTTATCTTTGCCTCCCCTGCTCCTGCCAGACTTTATGCTCCCATGCATCTCCCATCATTTTTTACCTTTCCAGCAATCCTTTTAGCCACCTGTGCCCCAATAATCTCTGTCCTCAGGAATAAAGAGAGCTCTACCAGCAAGCAGGCCAGACCTCCTGATGAGCAGCCTCTGATCATCTCTGAATTTCTGCAGCAGCTATCAGGGCATTAAACCACCACACACAAAGTTCCTCCCTGACTCTAAGCAGAGGGATGAGTACAAACCCAGTCCAGCCCATTAATAAAACCACAGAGCTGCTCTGTTGGATATAATATCCTCTTGATCACAGGTATCATTTTGACTCCCTCTATGTGTCCTTTGTACATTTGCTGACCTTGTACCTCCCTGGTGTTAATGACCACTTCGTTTGGATGATTAGCACTACGAACACATGGTGCGTGAAAGCGCTACCTCCCAGGACATCCCCCTACATGAATTCATACATGTGGCAGCTGGTGGAGTACACATACACAAACAACTTGTTAGTATTCTGCACCTGTACAAGCAACGTGCTGGGATCTATGTGAAAGGTACGCTCAAGAAGCTGAAGGTAAACTGAGCGTTGCAAACAGAAAACAACTGGGGGAGAGAAAAAGTGAGATGTTAAGAAGCAGAAGATAAAGCTGTTGGAGATGTGTGTGTGCGTGTATTTTAGATTGTGTGTTTTACTTGATTATTTTTTGTTTTGATTGCTTATAAGTTAATGTAAATGTTACACGCTCACTCACTGAGTAAAATGACGACAAAGTATATTGTTCCAACTGGTGAATGCATTACAGGTACCGACAGCCACATGTCACACCCTCTTCAGTGTGGACACTGTTACTGAATAAAGAAATAATCTTTATTCACGTCAGCAAGATATCTGAGAAGATCAGCATGTTTTAAAATGTCATTTTTTGTCATTTTTATACATGCATTACATAGAAATGCATTCATTTGATGTAGGGGTCTATTAATAGTCAGGTGTGCTAACCCTGCTGATCAATAATATAAGTAGCTAAAGACCTACATAATCATGATTTCTCTGTTTTGAAATATTAGTAAAATTGCTTTTAACCGCATGGTTACATAACATTGACTGCTTTCTCACGATATCACAATACCATCTTATCATGTGATGCTATGATAAAATATGATAAATATGATGAATAGTTAGCAATTGATTACAAAAAGGCTCCTTAAGGCCCCTGTAAAGTCACAATAAATGAGTGAAAGACAGAAATTATGATAGGACTTTGTTGTGGAAGGCATTAAAGATCTAATTTAAATTTGGTCCTTTGCAAAGTTGCCCGTTTCTCAAGACAGACAGACAGATGGATAGATAGATATATTGACTACTTAAGTTAAGCAGTGTTATAATGACCTAAAAAAAGCTTTTTAAAAATCAACTGAACAAATTTGCCACTTAAAAGCAGCTGGTCAGCACGACTAAAACCTTTTTAAAAATCTAGTTGGATTAAAGTCAAAAGCTATAACAAACAATCAGATGCAGAAATGTTGCAGACAGCTGGATGTTACTGCCCCAAAACAAGCAGGAAAAAAATATCACATGCAATTATGCAAATTTAAACATATCCTTTTAGGTAGAAGAAAATGTGTAAACAAGCCAGAAGCTTCCAAGTATTCAAACAACTTGAGTATTTGATAAGACCAAGAACCCTGGGAAGTAAATGAAAGGAATTTCTGATCAGTTGACTGGACAACATCATGACAGAGAGATGATAAAGACTGGGCAAGAATTACAACAAAGTGCATCTGTTATGGATCTAAACTTTCTGTCTGTACACATACCCTTTTCCCCATCTGTGGAAACAGCCGATCTGAGCACACCGTCTGTGCGGCTACAGTGTATTTACTGACCACATGCTGCATGTAGAGAGCGAGTTACTGAAGCAATGAAACAGCCTGGACAGAGCGCCTGTGCGTCAGTCTGCGGCCAGTGTAGCATCATTTAGCACAGAGAGGAGGGTGAGAAAAAAGCAGACATTCTGCACAGATCCTGTTAGATGAGCATCTCCATAGGCCAAGACCTATGACTCACTCTATTCCTGCAGATTGTTTTTTTTCTGTGTTCTCTGTTTGCAGCAGGAAACAAGTAGTACAAATGCTAAACATTTGAAAAATGTAAAAAAAGAAATAAATTTAAAAAAAGCCAGCAAATAACAGATCTTTCCAGTCTTTATTTGTATATTAGTAGATGTTTTGAATTAGCTCATCTAACAGAGTTGTGTTTTGTTTGGTATATGGTGCTTTTTTTTTTTAATCCATCTTAAGGCTCTGCAGACTTTTTTATTGTTATTACACTTATTTTTGATTTTCTCAAAAGAAATGTTCATGATTGATATTTATTTGTCTTAGGGTTATTTTTATTTATTTATTTTTTTATGTTTTGCAATGTTTTAGGCGTTTCTTTCTTACAAGAGCAATAGAGTTTTCTCAGTTCTATATTTCTGTATGACATTATATTAGTTTCTGATATATTTTTACTTATTATTTTGTTCTTAACAAGCAACAAAAGTTCATCAAGGACAAAAAAACCCCATCCTGCTGTGGCTCTGACGTTTCTGATGGAGTTTATGGGCTGGAAAAACAAAACAGTTTTTGTAATGTTGCCGAAAATCTATGTCAAACATCATTAACTACAGATATAACTGTGATCATCATACAGTCTTTCCACATGCCTCAGCACCTTTCTTTCTTGCTGCCTCTTGGTGTGGTTATCTCACCCCATATTTAGCTTCTCACACAACACCAACTCCTCTTTCTTTCTCACACTTTGCTTCCTACTTCAGCTTCACATCTGCTTTAGACTGTCTGTGAGGGAAAATATGTGAATGGTGGAAGCTGGCAAATTAGGGTGGGTTATAGAGTCTGGAGACTTGTGTGGAATTCCTACCCTCAAACCTTTTCCCAATAACCTAGAAAAACCTAGTCTTAATAGAGTAACAGTCTTCACAATAGATTAAATACTAAGTCTTTGACATATATCAGTGTAGAAAGAGTTTAAAAACCCAAGCAAGAGTCATAATCCAGCAATGAAAAAAAAGAATGTAATTTGAGTGGCAACCTGCCAAAATTACTTCAAGAGTTCCTAGTCAAAGATGGTGGTGCTAATGTGATGGTCAGAGACTGTTTTACTGCTTCTGGATTTGCTGTTATAGATAGATCCATGAATTCTGCTCTCGTGCAGACAATCTTGAGGTTATCAGTTCTCAAATGCCTAATAGCAGCTGTTGCCACCAAAAGGGACACAATCAGTACATACAGTATCACACAAAAGTGAGTAAACCCCTTGCATTTTTGTAACCATTGTATTACATCTTCTCATGGGGCATTGCATGCAAAGTAGTCAGTGCACAGCTTGTATACCAGTATAACCCTAACCACTGGCAACAAAGGTGAGTAAAGCCTTTACTGATCTCACTTCCTTGAGAAACTGTAGGAGAGGGATGGTTTAATCATCATTTATCTGATGATATAAACACTTGTTTGAAGGCTCAATTATTCTTTTATTCATATAATAGACTCAAATTATTTTTTAAGCAAAAAACCTGTCTGTATTCACACTCAACATAAAAAAGATTTACACCTTCAGAATTTATAATGGGGTTCACTGAAGCAGTGAACAACTCATATTCTTAACAAAAAAAAGTTAATTCACAGCAACATTGTGCAGGAACAGGACTTCAAACAGAACAGCAAACAAAAAGGTTTCCAGACAATATCGATTCATGCAGATATTAGTTCCAGGAAGCACCAGCAGGATAAGTGTATTCTGAAACCCTGCATGTCTTTGAAATTCCAGCAGGAGGAGCGGGTCAGAGAGCAGCAGAAGAAGAGTGATATTGAAGAGCATATCGACTCGTGGATGAAAGGAGGAAAGGAAGCTTCAGGGATCAATAAACCCTGCAGTACAATCTTTACTTCAGTCCTTCTGTATTCACAGCTCCCCGGGACATGGGGCAGTTTTTTCACTCTGAACTACGGTGGGTATCAGGTACTGAACTATGGTGGGCCTGCTGGGCATTTTTGCTTCACAGGGGAACATGAAGACTTTGAACAGTTTTTGGCACAGCCTGTTGATTAAAATATTTCAGTTAACAGCTTCCCTCTCTCACACACATACACACATGCTGTCAAAAGTCATTCCAACTGCATCAGCATTATCCTTTGCTCTCCTTTTCACTTAACTTTAGCTCCCCTGTATGGCTCTCCTCATAAATCTGTAAATATGTCTCCTCCACTCTCCTATAGGCTGATAGTGACATCACCTGTGCAAATTGTTGAGTCAGACTCTCAAAAAACAAATCCTGGCATTTGTTGCCCCCTGGTGTTCAGAAATTAGACTGCAGCAAACCTCCAGTCAAAAAAAAAAAAAAACATCTGTAGAATGACATCTTTTAACTTCTGCCCCCGGCAGACCTTTTCATGTCATATATCGACTTGATCAGAGAAGATGAGATGTCGCAAACAAAAATGAATAACAGGACATTTGGCTTAGCTTGGTTCAGGAGTCTGATGACACCATTAGTATGAATTAGACGGTGAATCTTCCTGTTTATTCAGTCTCCACTTAAAGCACTAAAAGCTACTTAACGCAAGGAGAAACCTGCCCTCTGCTCTTCTTGGATTATTACAGCCACATCAAGGATGAGAAAAAGCTAGTATTCCGTATCAAGATGATTTTATGAGGGTAAACATTTCCCATTGTATAGATATGGATATTTAATGCATTTGGACAAGAATAGTCATTGCACTATAGCACATAGCTCATGAGAAAGGTAAAATGAAGGAAACAGTGTGAGGTGCAGATCTCCAATCACTTTCAAACACAAAACTACGAAAAGGCAAGACGGCTTTGGCGTTACTCAACTCCAAAAATCAAACTCTGCTACAAAGAGTCACATACTATAAACAAAAAAAAACCATGATTAATATCTGCAGCTCATTCTTCCTACTTTGCGGCTTTTGAAGTGGGCGTGCTTGGCCAGCTTGACGTTCAGTCCCTGCAGGAAGACCTCATCCGTGACTTTGCCCACATTCATGCAGGCTTCATCCAGAACAGAGAAGATGCCTTTATGCTGCTGCTCCACCAGGTCAACAATAATCTGGTTGTTGAAGTAATCAATCTACAAAAAAGGAGACCAAGGACAGAGATGAATTCAGTTTGGAAAACAGAAATGTACAAATGATTACATGATAAAATGCAAACCAAATACAAAAGAAAAAACCACCAGAATTAAAAGTTTTTGCAGCAAAATCTCGAGTAGAGATACATCAATCAATTGGCCACAGATTTAAATCTCCTATTTCTCATTTGATCAACAGCATCTAAATGTTTTTTTAATTCATTAAGTGCACAAAGAACTCCAACTTTGTATATACATTACTGTGTCAACTGTGAATTACTTCTGGGTCCTAGGAACCCCCTTTTATGGGGTCCTGAGATGGTTCTCTCACACACCCACTGTTTGGAAGAAAACCCAGCAGTGTGAACTTCTTGTAGAAAATCATGAAGATCCATTGTTTCTTCTCTTATCTTGTTATATTTGTTATATAATGCAAATAATTTTAAGTTTTAAGTATCCAGAAGCCATTTTAGATTTAGATGAGATTGGTGAGAAGCCACTATCTTTCCTATTTGGGACTGTTGACATCAGGGGTTTTCCTGATTATTTGTAAAGCTGGATTTCTTTGTTTCTTTTTTTTTTCAACGTTTGACAACGCCTGCTGTTTCTCTTGACGGCATGGCAGCAGTCCTTTGAAAACTTCTAACACGTCTGACAACCAGTGCTGTCGACTAAACTCAATAGCCAATTGCTTTAAGGACGGAAGGTTAATTTTTACACATACATAGTATAATATATAAAAAAAATACATCATACATGTTTCCAGGGGATGCCTTCTCTCTGATACTCCTCCTGTTCCTGCTTCAGAACCAGCTGAATGAAGAGTTGCTGCAGTTTTTCATTACAGTAGTTGATGCAAAACTGCTCAAAGCTACAAAGTAAAAAAAAGCACATAAAATAACTTGTGAAATATTGTCTGACATAAATGCAAACAATTTTTTTCATATTTATTTTCACCTGTTGTTCTGGAAAATTTCAAACCCATAGATGTCCAAAACTCCGATGACCGTGTTCTTTCCATGGACTCTGGCATCATAATTTTTCACCTCAATAATGTCATTGATGCGTCCAACGATCCAGCAGAACAGACGCTCATACATTGCCTGACGAAAATGTAAAATGTTGAGAAGTGTGGCGGGAAATAATGTTGCACTTGTTTGTGCTCAGATTATCTCAGGGCACAAATGCTTAGCAACAGCTGAGTAACTGGAATGAAAAGTGTCAAAATATCAATGAGTCAGTTTTTTTTTGTTAGCAGCTTCACTGCGCTGGTCTTGCAACTGCCTACATGAACTGCACCTCCACAATGTTCAGTCTCTGTCTGATGCCAAAACACTGTGACTCATATGTTACTGTGAACTACGATAAGTAAAATCATAAGTAACACAAAGCAAAGAGTGAAATGTCACAACCCTGCAGGCACATGTAGACTCTATTGTTTTAATCTCTTTAGAGCTGCTACAAAAAAACAAAAAACAACAACAAAAAACACACACACACACACACACACAAAAGGGTCACCAGAACTGGTGCCCAGAAATAACCTTTGCAAGAGCGTCTCGCCCATAACTGGCCTCCTGTGTGGTGTGCTGTTTTTCAATGACGTCTCGACCAGTTGCCACTGTGCGATACAGCAGAGCCTTCTCCACATTTTCCTCTTTGGTGGAAAGGAGCTCCCTAATCACAGAGACAAGCTTTGTGTTCTCTATCAGGGTAACATCACCATCCACTCCAAAGGTCAGGTTTCCCTGCAGGACAGAACAGAGAACGTGGGTTCATCAACGTTTTTTTTCTGTTTAAGTAAGAACTTCTGAAAAATAAAAAATCTTATGTTCTTGCGAGAAATAGGAAACTAAAACAATAATTTATCAAAGCAACTACAACACGCCACTGGCAAGTCTAATAGGTTAAATAATGAGTTATGTGCCTACTCTATCTACTCTACTCAGATTTTACGGTATCATTTCAACCCCTCCAAGACATAAAAATGAAATAGACATTTACTGAAGTTTCTTATTTCAATATCTTAAATTTAGCATCCCTACTGCAGGTAAACAAATACCATAATGTTTGATTTGCTCAGTAAAACTGTAATGTTATAGTTATATTTATACATATACAGTGCTGACTTCCTCAACATCAGAATCCATTATAGTGCTGCTAATTTTATGACCAGATATTTGATTTGGCTCACATCATTTCACACTAGCCTGATAAGACATTAGATTATTTGATTATGTAAATGCTTTAATTTTCCAGATTGTTTCTGGTTTATAAAAAGAAACACAAAACAATAAGAGAAAAACTACATTTTATATTTCTTGGTGTCTAAAGTACCAATGCTGCTTCAGCACATTTGAGCTTCTTGGCATCTGAGGTAGCAGGACAACATTTTACGTCACACTTTTTTTCAACAGTCTGTTTTATAGTCTTACATTTGCTTGTAATTACTTGGAATAAAATAGCATGTGTTCAGGGAGGTTAGGGTAAAAAATATTCCCATCATAAGGGCACAGTGTTCTGTTGGTACCTTTTCTCATTATTTGTTGGGCAAGGTAACAAACATAATGAGTCCTTTATTCTTATAATGCCAAAATCTGACATTTATAAAAGGAAAGTCCAACACTCAACCTTTAAGGAGAATGTTTCTAGGAGAGACGGAGCAGTATAACTGAAATTAAATTTGTCCTTTCCAGTTTTTTGTTGTTGTTTTTTTTTAGCTAAGATGGCAAAAGGAAAAATCTTGCCAACCAAGATGAAGAGGATTGAGGTTTTCTGTGTATTACCAGATGCAGGATGGTGGCCAGGATCTTATAAACAGTCTGAATCTCATCGACTGTGAACCCAATTACTTTCATGGCATCGCCTACAGCTTTGAAATCAGCACTGTCATTGATGCCAGACTGCAAAGAGATATAAAAAAAACATGCTTTAGGCACATTGACTAAATCATTCAAAGAACAAAAAACAAAGTGTACTTGATTCAGCATTTATTATTCCTATAAGCCTGAACAGTGGAGAAAATATTTGTAATGTCTTCCCACTGAATGTTGTGGTTTACTTGTTTTTAGAAGGCTGGATTTCTAGTTCAGCTGTTAAATTACAGATGTCCTGGAAATTAAAACACAAGTTGCTTAGACACAGAGTGGAAAGATACACCTCAGCTGTTTGGGTGTGCTGTGCTGCATGACATCAGCTAATTGGATGCTGTACGTGTTTTGGTTCCATGTTGTTCTTAATCATCTGACTCATTCAACAACAGAGATAGCAGATCTGAAAAAAGGTCTGGAAAAGGATCAACTCTGCCTGAAGGGTCACTACATTTCTGTTCCTAAAACCCAAAAATATAGCTTTAAACGTAGATTTACTTTCATGCCATACAAGATAAGAATTAATAAGAAGAAGAATTAGGAACAATGTGGTTTTAAGTATGATAACCTGTAGATTATTCATGTTAACTAAGAGTCTGAAATACCTTAATCTGGCCTCCAACTTTGATGTAGTTGTAGGCTGTTGGGTCTTTTTGAATGTGAAGAGAGCGTAAGAGGGAATCCGGACCTCCTTTCAGCAGCTAGTAAAAAAAAAAGAAGCATATTTTGGTTAGAAAACTTCGGATTACTTTTTTTTTGTGAATGAACTGAAACTTTTTCAATCTTAAGAATAAAGTGCATGAAGCAGAAGGGTCTCATTACAAAATAATCTGTGGATACAACTGAACTGTCAACACAAACATCCACAAGAATCACTTTATATCCTCCTATAAATAGGGACAAGAGGATTCTTACTGACTCATGATGCAGATTTTAGTGCTTACCATATTGAAAGAAGCCCTGTGAGGTTTTGTTTACATTTAATGGTAATACAGTGAATTTCCCTTTAAATGATTTATAACACAGATCTTTCTGCTTTTCATGGAATTATTTACCACATATACAATTCTCTAGGGCTTTTCCTTTTGAAATGCTACACCTGATGTAATTGTAGTGGTAAAACCAGTTGCCAGACTGGTCCTGCACCCAGTTTAGAATATATGTAGATGTGCAAAACATAGCAGAGCTAAAAATACAAAAACAAGTCAACATTCCCATGGTTATATCAAACCTTAAAAAAAAACCCACAAGGAAGCTTATGCAACAGAACACAGAGTTCATGCAAATCCAAACAGATGTGCAAATATAATTACCTGGTAAAATGAGTGGAAGCTCCTCTCGCCTTCCTGCTGGAAAATTACCCTGGACTGTTTTAGTAGGAAGAAAAAAAACACAGCTTGGTTAAGTCACAACATCAATAACTGAACTCAACAATGTTCTTCCTGTTCATCACTGATGCTAAATATACAGGTAGTCTGGAATGTGCAGAAGATCTTCGGAAAAGCATTCAAATCCTTTGAACAAGCAGGGGACACAGTGAACATGTGGAAGAAGCTTCTCTGGTTAAATGAGACAAAATAAAAATTAAAAAAAACTGTGGACACTGTTTTCTAGAAAACAAACACATGATACATGGCAGTGGCAGCATCATGCTGTGGGGATACTTTTCTTAATCATGGACAAGTTTAATGGGAAAATGATGGAGTGGCTGTCTGACTGTCCAAGAACACAAAAGACTTGAAAATAGAGTGATGATTTATCTTCCTCCAGGATAAGAACCCTAAACAAGAAGTCAAAGCTAAAATTGAATGATTTATATCAACTCAAATTTATGGCTCAGTCAAAGTTCAGACCTAAATCCAATTGACAGGACTTGAAATTTGGTCTTAACAAATCTTTTTATCCCATCCCAAGGTGTCCCATTTTGATATCCTACCACCCCACCTTCTCCAGTAGGTAGTTGTTGATGTGGCCCCCGATGGGATCTCCTTTGAAGTCAAAGTTGATGTCCATGTATTTGCCAAAGCGGCTGGAGTTGTCATTGCGGTTGGTTTTGGCGTTTCCAAAGGCCTCCAGGACACAGTTGGATTTTAGCAGCATGTTTTTTACTCTGTTAAACGGGAAGGTGGTACAGAGGAAAAAAAAATTATTCAAACATCATTAGTAACATCTTTATATCACCAGTGTACAGTGTTCAAAAACACAGCAGTATAGACCTAAAATGTATAAAACATTGCATCTGTGGTCATCAATCTAACAGTATGGTGTTTACATTACATTGTTAATGTGATGACTCAGTTTAGTACGCCATGCACATTAACAATGTTCCAGGTCCCACAGCATGACAGGTCCTCCACCATACCTAACAGTAGGTATAAGGTCAATTAAAGTCGATCCATTGCTGCTAAATCTCTGAGCTGCCAAGTGAGGTAGAGACAGCACGGGAAAGGATTAATATTTAAGAGTAAATCAGCTCTGCAGCTCAAGAGTTTGATAACAACAACAGACAGTTCAAGAGACCACATAAATGTGGGAAATTTCTTGCTTCTGACATTGGATGGGTCACAACAAAGTGTACCAAGACAGAACAAGTCAATGAACTTGACCCAAAGATCCTTTATTGTAAACCACATTTTGAGATAAGCAACTGTACTTTGCACTATTGATTTTAAATGCTCCCATATATCCTTCAGGTATAACATAATATGTACTGATAGATAAAGCCAACAAAACTGATTATTTATTAAACATGACACCTGTTAGTGGGTGGGGTAAGCCAACATTCTGTCCTTAAAAGTGATGTATGAAGGGTCAAAAAATAATGGCAAATGGGTGGGCTCAGAACAGCAGAGGAGTTTCAGAACTGAAAACCTGGAGTCCCACCATCTATGTGGATGACTCTTTGACATTTATGTCCTACTTAAGCATTGTGGCAGAGCATGTGACCTTTTCATCCTGTGGCCTCTCAACAGGATAATGTGATAAAGCAAAAATTATTCTGTAATGTTTTTACAGAAGAATTGAGTTTGAGGTATTGACTTGGTCTACTAAAATCTTTGGGCCAGACACAACAACGGACCTTTAGGGGTTAAGTGGAGTCCAATCCTTGATTGTTATTTTGGCTGCAAAATGGGACCAATAAACCCCCAACACGAAGCTATGCTTCCTCAGTCTGCTGTGTGTTACCAGCACTTTGTATTTTCCAATATTTAATCTGTGATGTTTACCTTTCAGCCTCCTACCTGCGTTTTGTTTGCTTTGCAAAAAGCTCTACTTATCTCCTTTATATCAATCCGGGTTAATTACACCCTAAAGCATAACTGATTGTTCTGTACTGTGGAGCAATAACATCTTTTTGTACTTTAAAGGCAAACACCAGCTGCTCAGTTACCTGAGACAACAACAACACCTTGCTGGGCTGTAACTTTATCTGACTATGATGCAAGAGCCTTGATGTAAAGCGGTGAGCATTCCAAGAAGATGACACGACTCCTTGAAAACAATGAAAGCAATCGGTTGACTGAAGCCAGATTTATTCCTACTGAACATGTCTGACTGGTTTCTACAAATAAAATCAAAGCAAGAGAGTAATCCAACGAAACAAAATCCATATTTCCTCCCAAAACTCAGCTCACCTTTCAACTTCCGCCCTCTGATTAGGGTTGGTAATAGCAGCTATGTATTGCATTATGTACTTGCTGGCCTCGGTTTTTCCTGCACCACTTTCCCCTGCAATAAAAAAAGAGATAAATATATAACCATAAAGTATTTCTGGCATTGATGGCCCTGCAGTGGTTTGCATGCAAACCACTGCAGGGTGGTTTGCCATGCAGTGCCATGGCAAACCATGCCACTGCAAATCGCTCCACATCAAATCTTGAACTTCTTATAATGTTAAAACAGTTTCAGTGCAAGTCAGTCTTTTAGTCACTTTTGGGTTTCTTTTTAGTACTTTTTTTTTTACTTCATTCAGAACAACACATGCTAATACATCATACTTCTTGTTCTGTAAACCTTCCAAACAGTTTAAGATTTAAAGTTTCTCAGTTCCTTCTTTGTCCACAAAGTGGTGCTTTATCCTCCTCAGCATTGCTAATGGCCAAACAGAATATTAATCTGAGAAACAGTCAAAAGTTTTACACTAAATGCAAAGAAAAAACAGCAAATATTTTTTAAAGTAACCATGTGAAATTAAAATATAAAACAAAAACTGTTTCTGTGATTCTTGAACTTCTCATTGTACCTGAGATGACAATACAAGTGTCTTTGTTCCTCCTCTTCATGGCTTTGTAAGCAGCATCAGCGATGGCGAAGAGGTGTGGCGGCCTCTCGTATAGTTCACGACCTTTGTACTGCTCTACGGTGTCCCGGCTGTAGATGTTCATGGCACGGTACGGGTTCACCGACACCACCACCTCACCAATGTAGGTGTAGATCCTCCCCTTCTCAAACCTGAAGGGAATAAAAACATTTATATGTTACTTTTGGTAAAAAAATAAAAAAATACTTGCTTTAAAGAGCCATGTATCCTTTCTACTTATACATTTAAATAACAGCAAGATTATAAAACAGAAATGTTCTTAGAACAGCAAAAGCAACACTTTTGACAATTTCAGCATGATGGGCTCTCACATGTGACCTGTCTTACTTCAGAAATTCAATACAATTAGTGATCAATGAATCATTAAATAGATTTTATTTGATTTATTTTTGTTAATTTAATAAGACCAACAAAAAAAGGATTTATTTTAAATACAGAAAGGTTAAGGCATGGTGCTCTTGCTCTACATTCAATGGGAAGATTGCTGACTCAAGAAGAAGAGCACCTACAAAATATAAATGATAAAAATGTAAATTTGACATTGTCGTCTTGAGTCATATGTCCATAGTTTTATAATGTTTTTTTTCACACTTTGCTCTTACAGAGAATCAATATGCTCACATCCTGCAAACGTACCAGACGTAGATATTTATATACTTTCCTGTCTCACTTTCTGCCTCATCTGTGTGTGCTCTTCACTCCCAGACTCATGCAACCTTTCTATTCCTACATTTCTCCCAACATGAGGCTACCAGGCTGACTTCCTTCCTGTCCAAGCGCTGCTAGCATCCCCACTTCTCTCCTCAGAAGAATGGTGCCTTTCTGCACAGCTGCCAAACCTCTGCTGCTGCCTTGCAAAGAAGGCCAAGAGATTATTCTTTTTAAGACATTCTTAATAGCTCAACGTAAAGCTTTTGTGACTGAAGAAGTTCCAGACAAACTAAATGGAGCATGAGTATTTGTTTCCAAAAAAAGATGGGCATTTTTTTTTCCCGAAAACCAAAATGCTGACTCAAGTACTAAATGAAAAGATGTAGCTCTTTATGGTCTGATGTTGCTGCAATGAGAAGATTTGCTATCATTCAGGCCCTCAAACATCAAGCTAAATTATCCACATCATCGTGTATGAAACTGTTAAAAGGAGGCCGTGGAACTAATTAGTCACAGAGTCTCACAATATAAATCTTGGCTTTTGCAACCAGTTATTTTTTGTTTTATTTTTACTCCTTTTGGTTGCACACTTTGCTTGATCCTACATTTAAAAACAAGAAGTAACAAACAGGAAACTTACCAAATACAGTAAATCAGTAAGATTAGCTCAGATGAGCACATCCTTTTTATAGGGTGAAGGTGACACAGGATGCTAGTGTGTCTAGGACAGTGACGGCATATATGCCCATGTAAGCTTTGAGTGCAAAATATAGCTTGTCAGAGCCACAAAGGACGTGTGATACATTTGAAACCTTTTTTTTTTATGAAGCTTGGCGTCCAGTAACACATTAAATCCTAATCATTGCGTCCATGTTTCATCACTTAAAATATAGGGATGAAAATTAAATTTTACACACATTTAAGTATTCACTGCATACTGAAGATTTTACATTACACTATTAACTCACAGGGGTAAGAAAAAATTTTGCTTGTCTTTTTTTTTTATCAAAGCAAGCTCAAGATTTACATTGTTCTTCAAGATTGTATGGGAGGATGGAGAGATGGAAAATTGGACAAACTGATAGATTGATGGATAATGGACAGACTAATAAAGGGACAGATTAATTGCTAATAAAAAAACAGATAGATGTATAAAAAAACAATGACAGATGGATAAATCACCAGTAAAAGCAAGGATTGATGGATGTTTTATATTTTTATACTTTTCCAGACCTAAAAATAAACTGCTTTTAATCAAATTCCAAACTTTTCTAGCCTCTTGAGAAACTCTGGAAGCATCTCTGCATATAGAAGCAGTTTAATCCACAATGCTGCAGACATAACAGGCATTTAGCCTTTTAAATTGAACAGAACATGATTATCTGAATGTAATGTGTAAAACAATAATCAAGGCTTATTAGGTCTCCAAACCTGTAAACTACAGCGGGTCTAACATGACCTTTTACACAAATTGTATGATGCTGACAAACCTATAAAATATGTACTTGGTTTGAATACATTCAGGGAAATTTGTTCTGTATGAGACAATAAGATGAATACATTTTGTATTCTCTATCTCAACACAACTCTGGATTACAATGACAAAGCAACATGCAAACTCTTCCTCTGTGTTGCAGCAGAAACAGACCCATTGTGCCATTCCTCTTCCCAGGCTGAAGGCTGCTGTGTGCCAGCTCCATTGTTTATGTGTCAAACGGAGGTCTTTGTCTGACAGGAGTCCTCCATCTCCTCCTGTGTGAGCCAACACAATGAGCTGCCCACTTAAGCCTTATGCGTAATAGCTTCTGCTGGACTGTGGACAATGCTTTACATGAGAGGAGGGACGTATCTCAAATCCCAGCGCATAAGTAGAGGAGGCGACAGAGCCTGCTCTCAGTGATGAGATGTTTCAGCAAAATATGGAAGATCAAAGTGTTGAAATTCTGTGTTCAGAAACATAATAAATAAAAGTAACCACAGTTATCTTTTGTTTTTCTTTGTGTCATCAATGGGCTAAAGTGGACTTGTCTTTTGGGAATATTTGCTGTTGTCAGGTACCAAGAAAATACATTTAAATCAGCAGTGATCTGCTTTAATAACAAAATTTGTTTCATGTTCTTTTAACTTAGATTACAGTTGATAGATCAGGATTGTTTTGCTTTAGATTACAAATAGAACAGAAAAAATTAACAAAAAAAACAAAAAAAACAGAGATGAACCCAGAGATGAACTGAGAAATTTGCTTTTCATCGCAATTGTGAGATCTGACCAGCCAGTGAGAAACTGAAAAAACAGATTTGCACCTTACCAAGAACAGCCACATTATGCCATCAACACTTCTGAGTTTTGACTGTACAAAGTAAAACGTCAAAGGTAGCCACTTTCAGCATCAGTTTGAGCAAGCATGGAGAGGCAAGTACTAGAGTCTGGTTACAATGAAATACAAGCTTTACTGTTCCTTTAAAATAGAAAATTGAGAGAAGTCACTTCCACTTTCCAATTGGAAGGATGCACTGACGAGCACAATATGTAAAAAAGAAATGAAGAAGATAATCCCTGATATTTACATGCACATACTTCCCATTTTATTGTTTTGCAAGCTATATATGACGAAACTGGCATTTATCAAACCTGCTGTATGCTGTTGCAGAACCAGAAAATTACCTATAATAGTTCATTGTTTCATAACTTTAGAGCTCTTAATCAACCTACTTCCAGCTAGACTTTGTTCCACCTTTACAGATAACACATATCACTAATTAAATGAAACATGAGCAATAAACACACAGAGTGTGTGGGCTAATGCTTACTGATCCTCACTGAAATAATTATTGCAACTGTATGAAAAACTTTGAGCAACTTAACTTCAGAAATTGTTTTTTTGGTGACTGCTTCAGAAATTATGTGGGAGAATAGCAAGAAGTGATTATTTGTGGTAATATTAATGCTACTGGGAGAGTCAGTGTGTCTTAGAGGTTTCAGTTTTTTCACCCAACAGACATGAAACACTGGACAAACATTAATCCATTATTTCTGAGTTTCTAAGCATCTGCTTAAAGTGTTTGTACATTTCTTACAAACAGAAGATCTTCACTCCTCCGAGAACTAGTTTGGATTGGGAGAATGCACACAAGCAAAGAGGGAAATTAATCAGTTTAAGGCTTGAAACAGAGCTGGAGATCCATCTGTTGCACTCTGATTAAGGAGGATTTAAATGACATACAGGGCTGAGCTTAGAAAATTATGAGTCAAAATAATGTCCCAGAATTGCTTTTTATAGATACAGGAAAATGAAGCAGATTAAAGGTATTCCATATTTAAACCTATCTGAAAGGTGATATTTTGGACTGTGTATAAAGCAGAATTAGCACAGCACGTCTGACATTAATCTGGATCCGCTCTCATTTTTCAGTCTGTCCATCTGGGACTGGAAGTTTCATTAAACTGTCTGACCTGTGATTTCCCTCTCTAAATCCCAGTCAGGAAACATGGGAGGATCAAACAGACAGAGGACAAGGAAGAGGTCGAGAAAGGCATGAAGAGGTGAACCAGAGGGTAAAAAGTGATTACATATAAACATGAGTCATGCATTTTTTTGAATGTCTTTAATGACTAATATAAGAATTTTGCTTTTTTTAATCTTATCTATATTATTTGTGAAAATTAGAGGCTCGCCGATCCAGATTTTTCTGTACGGTACAAGAACAGAACTTAAAATCTTTTTTTTTTACTCACTACGAATGAGGAACAGAGTCACTGACACGCAACAACCTAAAACTCGTTTTTACTAACTTAAAATATAGATAAAACTAAAAAGAGCTGGAAGTTTAATTCTGATAGTTGAACTATTACTAGTTGAGTAGTGTACAACTTGTGCAATGTACATTCTAGAGAAAGTAGATCACTGCCTTAACTATGGGATTTTTAAAAGAATACAAAAAATTTTAAATCAGCGTAATGCATAACAGAAGATCTAAGCTGAAAAGATCAATTTTGCTGTATTCTGTTTATCCATCCTGTTATATGTTAAAGATTTTGTTCTTCCTTGCTCTCCCACAGCCTTAATGAAACATACATATCTCCACATCAACATTCATTTTTAAATAGCTTTGTACATCTGTGCTTCCTGAAAACAAGAAATTTAATTATTTTTCATAGTATTTGGGTAAACTACTCACTTTACGCTGCAGTCTTTGTTTTCCATAAAACCGTACCAGAAAGACATTAACAGACTATCAAACATCTTAGCAATAGTTCTTCTATTGATTGAGTAATTAAATAAATACAAAAGCATTATGATGCCATGGTCAATATTGAACATTGTTTAATCTTGAGGTGGCTGCATAAGGTCTTAAACAGACTTCTTTATTGTTTTAATCTAAAACATTAAATCTAAAATCCTGGACTGTTCTCTCTTTTTAACCACTTCCCATGTGCATTCCAGGATTTGCCTCATAAAAACAGAACCTACGCTAAGATCAAGTTTTAAAGCATTTTTTAACCTACTGGAGGTTTCATCATCTCAAGCAGTGAAGCAGGCAAACAGCAGAATAGTTCAGCTATTATGACCAGAGAAGTACATGGAAGTCTGGTTGTTAAACAGTGACTTTTAGAGGTTAACACATAAACTCACACAACGCCTGGTGTTTCTAATCTATCCAGGGAACTCTGTCTGCCCTAAAAATATCAGAAAAACCCAAATACCACCCACACAAGCTGCTGCTCAAACACGCACACAGCATGTAAACATACACGTCATGCTCGCCTCAGAATTACAGAGCAGAGCCAAACACAACCACTGTCTCCAAAATTGTTTGGGTGGGTCTCTGTAATGGTTAACTTGGGGAGGAGCAGCAGCGACTTGTAACATTTTTTCCACCAACATGGCTCCATCACACCAGAAAAAAAACAAGTTCACCAACAACATCTCACACAGAAAGATGTTTTATTTAAATGTGTGAAGTAGTTTTGGTGAGTCAGTATCTGACCTTCAGAAGCCAGCAGTCAGACTATTGTAGGTTTAAAGAAAAAGGAGTAAATTCTCATTGGGGAGTGAAGCAAACAGGACTCAGAGAATTACCCTAAAGTTAAAGTTAAAGTTAAAACTTCACAAGCAGCTTCAATGAATGCAATAACGCATAGTTGTTTCTATTTTCTCAACAGAATAATGTTATTGTCACAGCACTGCAAAAGGAGTGGCTCCGTATTCTTTATTAAAAGGTTTTACTGTTTAATTTGGCTCATAGCAATATCCCCCAGTGGCCCCAAAAAAACGTCATGTGGTCTGTAGGATCACAAGTGACTCAAAATTACGGTCCACGGTTATTGTTTTGGGATGTAACCATTCAAAGCAGATTTGTGGCAAGATACATTCAGCAGGGCGAGGTCTTTTCCAGTCGCACAGATATCCTGCGAAACCTTCAGTTTCTGCTGTGTTTGCAACTCTGATCCAGATGTCCATGACATTTTGTTGATGTTTGCAATAAGTGAATATGTTCTTTTGTTTGCCAACATTTCAATGAAAAAAATTTAATTGTTTACATAGAAATTTCCACAACCAAGCTACCCTCCTCATTTGATGCCATGTTTTTTCATATTTGAAGAGGTGAATTGGGGATGTTAGTGTAACGATACTAATAAGGATTTTGATGAGAAAACCGTGACAACATAAGCATTCTAATTCACTCAAGCTCTCTGAAGGCCTCAGATTTGTTGGGAAACATTAGTGAGCAAACAGCAGCCTGAAGACCACAAAACACTGCAAACAGGACAATTATGCCAAAAAAAGCAAGAAGAAAGCCATTGTTGAAAAAGTAGTAGTTGCTGTATTAGCATCAATTGCTATTTCAATACAAAAGGGTGAACTAAACAACGAATATTAAAGACAGAGTAAATAAATTCACAAGTAAATTAGATTCCTTAAATGAAGACAGTAAAAAAAATAATTTAAAAAACACAAATTTGATGGTTAAATTATTAGAAACGTTTTCCACAATAAAAACAATAATAATTTTAAATCTGGAATCCATTACTGAACAAAAGCCATAAGGCAACCCTATTCAAAGTTGAACCCTGCCACGTGTGGAAGAAGCAGCTTTAGTCAAATGAGGGCAAAATAAAATGGAGCTGTTTGGATCAAAGAGTGTTCATGTTAAAGTTTGAGCTATTGTATAAAGAATGAGCAAAGACTTTGGTCCTAAATGTTCACAACTCTTAGAGACTAAAATTTGCAAGTTCACCATAAAAAAAACCTGTACAAAACACTGACTGATACAGTCATTATTTGCAGACATTTATTTTAAAGAAAATGGGAATCCATGTATTCTTTCATATTCACCTAATGTTACTTTGTGACTGTTACAAGACATGAAAAAGTTCAATAATCATCAATTACTTCCAAGTAAAAGTAAAAACTAATTAAAAGTTCCCGTACACAATCAAAACCAAATAAGGTACTGAAGTTTAGCTCCACATAATCCAATAGATTTTTGTTTTTAAAAGGGATAACCGATAGCAGGTTAACATTTATTATCAGTAAATTAATCAGTGATATAAGTGACATATTTAAACTGCCCTACATTTCCATTATACAATTAAAGTCAGTGGCAGGGTTAGCACACATTATCAGTGTGTTCAGGGTCGTTGTAGGAATGGGAATTATAAACTGCAGGGAGATAATCTGTGTCTGTTCCACTTTTATCTCCGAGTTCATCACTGCTTTTGCTGAGTGTAAATATCAGAAATGCTTAGGGTGTGTCCTGACAGAGAAAAATAATGACTTTTGCAAAACATTTGCTGCTTCTGCTTATTTCACAACTACAGCTCATCTCAAAAAAATCTAAGTTATATGTTCAAACCAATCAGGGGCAGGCTGAAAATTAATAGCACATTATATACATACACTACACATAAAGAAGTGTTCATTCCATCCTCCACAAATGTGTTTTTTTTTTTTGTTTTTTTTTTTTTACAAATTTGGTATCAAAACTACATATCTGGATTACCTTAACCAAAACAAGGTCATATTTGGAGTAAGCAACAACTTAATGGAGTACGTAAAGTCTGAAACAATGAGCATGTGTACACCCAAAACTCAATTCTATGATCTGCTGGGGACTCAACACTGTTTATGTCCTTGGCTTTAGCATGGTCGGACAACAATAGGATGAAAGTATGTAAAAGAACATTTGGAGTAGGAGGAAAACCCAAATGAAGCTCATTGATCAGATCATGCTTTGCACATAACTGGAACAGCAGTGATATTTGATTTCAGCATACCATCTTCATCTGTTCTACTAATTCTTTTTTCTCCGAGGTGTTTTCTGCTTAAGCTTTATTTGATGGCTTGTTTACATAACAATCCATAAATTATTGTCATTTTTGCCTTAAAGACCCAGAGGTTTGTACTGAGGACTTTGATCTTAATTTATTTTCTCCATAAGTCTTAAACTGAAAATTATTTGTCACTTAACTATTATACCTTCTCAATGGCTAAACAGAGCTGTGATTTTCCTCATGGATACGTTCTTGTCCTCCTTTGGTTCATAGTCTAGAACAATTCACCAAAAAAAAAAGATTTTCCTCCAAGTATCCCAATGCATGATTGGAGGTTGTAGTGAATTAAAATAACCAACGTTACTGATATATAAAGCATGAATATATTACATTCTGTTACTCTAACATTACATCTTTTGCAATTGTGATTTCAAAATGATACTGCAATGACAAGCAATGATTTATTGTGAAACTCTTGTAATGTGTTATTTGGAAAAAATTCAGATTCAAAAGGCAAAAAAAGGTGATTTTAGAAAACTATATCATTCAAAACATGACCCCAGGCCTCATTGGCAAATACTGATTGCTATCTACTGGCCTAGAATGATTATTCAGTAGTAATATCACAAGGAGATAAAAGTATAATTAGAAGGTCCAAACCAAGTATTGAGTATAGAAATGTGTGTACTTTTCACTGATGTGATTAAAACATCAGTTATTAATATGTGTAATGTGATGTTCTAATTTTCTGAGACATTGAATTTTGGGGGGGTTTTATCCACAAGCCATAGTCATTAAAATTTGTAATGAATATATAATTGAATTTTTTAGATGTACTAATATATTAGGTCAGTCTGCCACGTGCTAAAAATTGAAACTGTGGAAACCACCAGAAATGAGACAGAAGTGTTGCTTTCCACTCATCTAGTATATAAAGTGTGACAGAGGCTTTCATCATGGTCTGCAGCCACTCAACATCTGGGCTCTGCATTAGGGGATTTTCTGCTTCTTTGTAAAGCCTGCTTAGTAAACAGCAGCTCCCACACTGTGTGTAGGAGGAGAGGCCCATCAACACATCCCATCCCACAGCCCTACATCACTATTTTATCAAAATCAGATTTTAGGTATTTCTTCCAAGTCCAGAACCATCCATCAAAAACACTGCATTAAAAAAAGTAGTCATCCTCCTTCAACGTCAAATACAAATTTAGCACTTTAATGGCATTTTGTGTGACACAACAACAAAAAATGGTGAATAACTACAAGAAAACTGGGAAGGAAAAGGAGGATCTACATTCTCTCAGGTGAACTCCTGTGAACTTTTTATTTATTAATACTATCTGTGCTATCTACACTGATCATAATGCTAAATTTACAAATACACTGCAACCTCAACTCTTGAGATGCAATATATTGATCTAAATGATGACATACTACTAACAAGAGGAAGGCACAAAAATAAGATAACTTAAAGACAAAAACAAAAGTAGCTTTTATCTTACAGTGTAGAACAATATAAATCAGTGTTGCAAAGCAATACAAGATTTGGATTTTTTCCACTTAAAAAAAATATTATTGATGTCTGCATAGACAATACACTTTAAGAAACCAGCTATACATCTTGAAAATTAACCTATTTTTACCAGCTTTCATCACCACACAAATGTGAGTTTCCTGACACCTAAAAATAAAGCTTTGTCAAAATTCTTCTACATCAACATGTTGCCGTTAGGCTTTCAGGTCGAGATGTTTTTGGAAGAAATGAGAGCCAGGTCAGGAGCTTGACGCTTTATATGATTGAAAGCAGTTGTCCACCACACCCTTTAAAGACGGGATGAACAGGACAGAAATTGGCACTGAAGTTGAAGCAGCCCGTCTTTAATCTACAAATACACCCTAAAAATGAGTAGCAGGATGGATTTAGAGAAACAGAATACTAAGAAAAAGGAATGATTCGATACAAAGAAATCCAGACATTACTCAACATGCTATTTAAGGAAAGTGATATAATTTCTGTCTTACAAGAAGAAAATAAGCAAGGATCTAATGGAGGACTAGGAAAAAAAGCTGACAAATAATTAGATACATCAGTAATAAGTTGATAACAAACGAGGAGGAGGATTTTATATTTGTCTGAACAAGGACTGCAACTAATATTAATTGTGGACATTGTTGCATTCAAAATTAATGGCAATTTTCCATTTATATAAAAAATTGTTTTGTGCATATTAGGATTTACTGAAAGGAAATATTAGGAACAACTTTATATGAATTAAATGGACAATAAAGTATCCCTTTCTGTTATAAATGGATAAGCAACAATTATCCAACTGTTGTGGGTATAAAATGTTATAACAGACCATTACAGTTATGATACTGTTATGATTAACATTTAATATTTTGATGTAGATACATAGACAGATTCAAACACCAGAAAAGTAAGTAGTAATTTTCAAAAGGTTGTTGCACAGACCATTATAGCTTTTTGATGTTCAGGTCTTATTTTTAGAAATGAAAGAATAACAAGCTCATATTACCTGGTTAATTAGTCCTGTCTAATTGGGTAGAGCCTGCAGTCTGCTGCTTAACAAACAGGCCACTAAAAACAGTCGTTATAGCTTGCCAGCTGTGGTTTTATAGCAGTTTTAACATAGTAAAAGAGTAAGAGAAATAAGTAGCATCATAATTTTCATGGCTGACCTTATTTTGGTCAAGATGGAATATATAACCAAACACCTGAACTTGTCTAAGAGAGAGTAAAGTGTAAGACAATTATTTCAGCCAGCTAACTGGCAGCACACAGCAACAGGCCAGGTAGGACCCCAATATGCTCCATACAATGAGGATAAAAGAAAATCATGAACAATTATTTAAACAGAAAGTTAAAACTGTTCATTTTTAAAACCTTGGTATACTGGTGATTTTAAAGTTGCCCAAAACTATTTGTGCCATTTTCACATAGAGAACATAAAAATGAATTTAGAAATACATATATACTCCATTTGTAGCTTGTGCTTTTACAGCAAACCAACCTTTCAGGCACTTTGTTTTTCTATTTTCCATCACACCCAATATTATACATTGTAATCCAAAGCAAAATGTCTCACTAGCTTATTTCATGATGCAGAAGTATCAGTATCTGTACAAAGACTTTCTGGAAATACCACGATGAACAAATTTATAATCCAAACTCCAAAGTACAATTATATCACTTTTAGATGCGAGAAAGAAAATATGAACTTTTAAGTTAACTGAGGCTTGGAAATGCAAAAGCACAGAATGCAATCAGAAGAAGAACGGCAAAGATTAAACAAAGCGAACTGTATGCTCAAGTGCATTCCAGCCCATTGTCTGAGTAGCCTGTGTCCCTTTGATGCTGTAAAGTAATGAGACGTACAGGCTGTGAAAGTGAGTAAGCTGCTCTACCCCCACTGTGGATCAGGACACTGCAGCTACAACAGGTGGACTGGACAACAATACAGTTCTGAAGAGAGCTGGAAATGTCAGAACAGGACAGGACACGTCCAACGTGCAGACAGAAACAGCGCACGGTCTTTAATCTACAAAGAGACCCAGATCTGAAAAATCAGTGTTGCACTGAAAGACTTAGGGAACTGAGGGTGGGGGTGGGATACTTTACAACAACAGGTAAAACAGGGAGGTTTGATCGTGGTGTACTGTTGCAGGAACGGGATGCGGCTGCTTGTTAAATTATGAGCCAGTTTACATGCGAGGCCTGACAGATTTAAATCCCCATAAGATACCACCACATCAGGGGATTCTTGGTGATGGATTTTATTTCTAAGAAATGCAATTCAAACCGCCTTCAATACGCAAGGCGGTTTGAATTGGTATTTTATTTATTAGAGAAGATTAAAACCCTACAGGATAGATTTGTAGTTTACCTTTAGCCATGTACCTCCATGTGAGCAATAAACTCCACCATCCTTCTCAAAGAGTAAGGAGATCTTTGAACATTACATTAAGAATAAAACAATCTTCTTTGCACTCTGCTCCCATTCCTTTTGAGACCTTCTAAAAGAAGGTAGTATTTTAGAAGGTACCCTAAAAGTTAAACTTGGATTTTTAAAAGCTGATATGTAATTAAGCATAAAAACAAAAAAATTGGATTGTTTTAATTGTTGCATGAAACTGGAGAAAAATATGCACTCACCAATAACAAAATTAAATATATTATATTAAAACAAAGTATTTTAACACCAAGTATATTTTTTTTAACTGACCAAAAGTCCAAAAATACATACTAAGGATCAAATAGCTTCACTAAAATGTTTCTAATTAGACAGAACAGTCTGATTGCAGTTTGTCAAAATGTTTAATGTATTGACTGATTGGTCAGAAATTTTAATATGCCCCTTTTCAATTGATAAGGCCAGGGCTGAGATCTGCATATCAAATATTGGAAGGAAGTTCAAATATACTGAACAAATCATAAGAAAGAACCATCGTTTTTGGTCCATAAATGATTAACCCAACAGCATGTTCTTTACATGCACATTGGTAGAGCTTAGGGATTAGGGGAGTAAGCTTTGATGCAGAAATGAGAATAATCACCTCCTAAATTACAGAGTATGCACCATTTATTTCTCTTTTCTATGTTGGAAAATCAGTATCAGTTAACTGCAAAACTACAATTTTTATTTTAGATAGAACTTTCTTGTATTTGAATTGCTCTTGTAAATTAATCAACAAAGTTAAAAAGAAAAATATAAATATATTTCACAAAAACATCTAGCGAGATTGCTAAATTTTAATTCTAAATATGAACACCACATGTGCTACAGAGAGCTGCTGTGGGTTATTCAAAGTTATTCAAACCTGTCATGCCACAGATTTGTTGCTGAATGCAAAACAAATAATAGTTTAAATAGATCGTAAATTGTTTATTCAAGTTAGACACACACATGCAGTCCCAGTCAGAAGCTACATACATTCATCATGACCATGAAGGTCAATAATCTTTTGTTTTAATTATGTGCTTAAACCTTTTTTGATTTTGGTATGTAACAAACATCTTATTTATTTGTAACAATTGAGAACATGCTGACAAACACCTGTTTTAAAAAAGAGACCTCTTCCTTCTGGACTAGCTTAATACCTTTTACGGTTAGCTGAGAGAATGCTGGAGCTGTGTGCCCACAGATACAAAAAGAATGTTTGGAGGAGTCAAGAGGAGGTTTCCAGATCTACAATGTTAGATATAATGATGGCTGCATTATGCTGAGAGTTTGTTTTGGTTCTAGTGTTACTGCTATATTGCACAAAGTGGGTGGATTGACAAAGAACTAGATCTTTAAAACTATAATGCATGGAACTTGAAATATAAGAGCCCACCAAATACTGCAGGCAAGCAATAATATAATGAGGGTTGGGACTTAATATATTCTCCAGCTCTAAATCCTCAGACACTCAAAAAATGGATGGAAATAATAATTAAAAGCCCAGAACGAATACGGCATTCGTGCCCATGAAGAATGTATATAAAAGAAAAAGAAAACACCATAAAGTTCTTTATTAAACTGAACCAACTTTTTTCAGAGGAGTGGCTTAAGCAGAAGTCGATGCAGCATCCTTGGATTCTTCCACAACCTTTAAGGTCAACATCCTTTACAGCCAACCAACGACAGCTATAGATTGAGACAAACATTTTCTCATTGACCAAAATAATTTTTCAAACCATCCTGGTTTTTAAAGAGGATTAACTTTTGAAATAATTGAATAAAATTAATTCCCTCGCCATAATTTTACATTTTATCTTATTATGCTAAATGTTCCTGGTCACAATATTAAATATAGGGTTAAGAGGATAAAAAAAAAGGAGCATTCAAGAAACTATGACACATAGGTGATAAAACAAGACTACAAATGGGTTTTGAAAGCCTGTATTAAAGGCCTCCTCCTGACCCCGTCTGCCAACTCCTTCAGTCCACAAATGAGACGTCTCTGAGGGCTGGTGAACCCATTTCAGAGGGGGAAAATAAGCTACACAGGCACAGCCCTGTTTATGCAGCAATGGTAATGTGTTTCAGATTACAGCTGGTTGTATGGAAATTCCTGTGGTGAGACTGGACTTTTCAGCCCTGGATTGCAGGGGAGCAAGCATTTCTCAGAGAGCCTTCTATGAATTCAGTCAGCTCAGGAGAGTCTCTCATCCTTCAATGTTAGCGGGACCACTAGCAGTGAGAGACACTGGGGAAGCAGTAAAAGATTCTTTTGGTAAATCTAAAGAGGTCATACTTTCCTGGAACCAAGAGGTTACTTTCACAGAAGTTGCCAAGCACTTTGATGATGTTTATGGGTTAACACGATGACACAGTCAGAATCAACTTTAGATCCACTATCTTTATGTTCATGATAGTAATTAGACCTCATACTTTATTGCTGCGGGTTTTGAACAGAGTACACAGTAAATGAGAGAACAGTCTCTATCTTGGCAATCATCTATAAATATTCTCCTCCAGTCGGTGACCACTGCAAGAAAAAAGAACCGTAATAAGCAGGTTGGGAATAAATATTCTTAGAGGCATCTGCTGCATATTTGTTGCACGGAACAAGCACTTTGTTGTATTGTGCATTGATAACAAATGCATAAAGGGAAACTCAGCAAAAAATAAAAAAAAGAGCTAGCTCAATATCTTACAAGATGTCAACACTTGTAATATAAAAAGGGTTCTAACCAGGAACAGAGGCTCATTTATTGATCTGTATCCAACAAAGGAGAAGGAGACCTTTAGCCAAATCTCCAGGACAATCCTTATTTTACAAGTCTGGCTAGAACCCTTTGTTTACTTTGCAAGATAAAGAGGCAGCACAGCCTCTTTATGCACTACACTTCTAGTTTCCCTGCAGGGTAAAGAAGAGAATTGCTGCCTTTTTAACACCCATATGAAAGCAATTTGTTGGTTCAGTTTAAAGTTAAATCAAGGAGCTACTAGAAACAGAGAGCAAACCTTAATTTGGTTAAGTCAGAACTGTGATTTATTCAAATTATCTGAGAAGTAAAATCAGTGTTAAAATGCACTGCTTGCTAAACTGTACAAAACAATAATAGACAAGTCGGAGAGAGGCTACAGGATACAATGAAGGGAAGGGAAATGCCAGCTTTTCTGCTCTGCTCTGTATTATCCAAGGCTTCCTGGTCAAAGTCTTTTTGAACTCCTTGTAGATGAGTACAAGGGTCAAATCACTGAGTCCTTCAGCAGCTACATTCAAAACCTGAAGACAACAGCCTTTAGAGTCGAACACTGGGGGTGGGGGGTGTAATAACATAAGCACCTTCCAAAGTTTAGAGAGAAAAGAATGTATTGCCTCAGGTTGAAAATAATTTAACAAGCAGAGTTGAAACCACATCAGTGCAATTTAGATTGTATATTAGGAACACTGATTCCTACCCATCGGAATCCTTATTACTGAGATCAAAACAAAGCTTTGCAGTTTTGCTTCTTTTGACATTTTTAGCACGAGTGAAAAACATACCGAACATATTAGAATCTCAAATTTTAGAAAGGCTGTTACTTTGGAAAAAGAAAAGTCCTACCATATTAATTTAAGGAAAACATGCAGCAGTTTTCTTTTTCCACTGGGCTGCAGAAATCAGACTAAACAATGCTGCCTTATAAAGACATTTCAGATGTCGGGCAGGATGTCAGATCTCCAGGACGCTGAGAACATTTACTTAATGCTGTTATTCTTTCAAGTTTTATTTAATCACTTTCTTTTTTGGTCTTTTTTCCAAATTTAGCAAGTGATAAAGGTTATTTTCCAAAGTTTTAATATTGTACAAATAGGTTTTGTTTGAATTTTGTTTCTCACACACTATGCTATCCTCAATCAGTAGGAAATTGCTCAGTATCATAAAGGTTGTTTTGGTAGTTATTTTATCTGTATTAACCTAAAAATGTTATGAAACATAAAGCAGGTAGGTGTGTGTATTAGGTTGCCTTTTTTTCCACTGCCACTCTTAGCATAAAACCATGGTCTTTGGCATAAACATTTATAGTTGGATGCGAAGTTTTATAGTGCCTTGCAAAACTATTCATACACTATGAACCTTTTTATGATTTGTCGAATTACAACCACAAACTTCAAGTCATTTTATTTTGGTTTTTATGAATTGTGAAGCTCCCACTTCACAATTCATCATTGTGAAATGGGAGCAAAATTATACAAAGTTACAGTTTTCTGATTTATGACAAAAATCTGAAGTGTGTTGTGCATACTTTATTGAACTAGCTTTTGTTGCAAGTTTAGCTGCAAGCCTTTTAGGGTACGTTTCGACAAGCTTTGCACATTGTACAGACTGACATTTCTGCCCGTTTCTCCTTTATTCGGCTATGGACATCAGTTTGAGTCTCAACTGGATTTAGCACCTTAATATTGACAGAGCTGTTCTAGCACATGATTTGCTTAGATTTAAAGCATCTCCACTGTAACTCTCTGGGTTGACGTTTAGGGGCTTTTTCCTGATGGAAGGTGAATATAGTGCACCCTTTGACAGGTTTTCTTCTGGGATTATTTAGCTCCATCTAACTTACCAAAAACCAGCTTTCCTGTCCCTGCTGAAGAATAGCAACAGCTGTTGCTACAGTGTTTCACCATGTCTTCAGGGTAACATGCAGAGTCAGTTTTCATCAAACAGGACTTTGCAAAAAGTAAAATTTTAGTCTCACCTGACCAGAGCACCTTCTTACACATTTCTGACCTATGCTATGCAGGCAACAGGTAGCATTAAATTTGATTCTGGGGTCTCAAAGTAAAAAAGGCTGAGTGCACATGCATTTGACATTATAATTTTGAAAAACACCAAATTTATTTGAATGTGCTACTTTTTTTTTGTTGGTTCATCATGTTAAATAAAAATAATTTGGAAACATTTGTGGTTATATCAGGACAAAATGTGAAAAAAAAATATGTGAATACTTTGGTAAGGCACTGTATCAACTGAAACTTCCCAAGACGCCACAAGAATGTGAACTTCTATCTTGGCATCTCTACAAATGGACTGGGCATCTGATTGAGGAGAGCAGAGCAGGCTGCAGAGGTCAACTTCAAGTCAAACGAACCAAATGTCAGCTTAAACAACAATGTCTCACCATGAGCCATTTTTTCCATATCAGGGCTTAATTGCTGCCACAAGGGAATGTGATTACCCGACATGCCAGGACTTTAACAGTAGAAATCCCCCATAATGAAGGGAAAAAAGGTCCCAATATGAGGGCTTGCCAACTTCAAAGACAGTCTTACAACTGTAGGAGATATGTTTTAAGTAAGCTACTTGGTAGAGAGAGCTGAAGTTGGCTGTACAGCAGCAGGTCCTTTGAAGCCAAAATACACGGGGCAGATGTGCTCCAGACCAAGTTATTTTGGATAACTGCACCGAACCAAACAGAGAACATTAGATGCCCTCTGGATCCATCCCTTAAGTGGTCCACTCCCACTCCAACAAACACACGTACATTTCCCTGCATGAATGCACACACTCTGAGACTAAGGGGGAAGGTGGGAGAGAGCAAAAAGGAAGCGATCCTGGCTGGTCACACCCTCTACAAATAACAATCTGAACACGCCACCTCCGGACTGAACAGTCTAGCTGGAGGGAAAACAAACAGACAGAAAATAGGACATAGTTGGAAAAATTATGCCTGGTGCCGTCTGGTAGCTCTCAGGTCTTACAGCCCGACAACTAAAGCTACTGTTCACACCACAGACGCTGATCTAATTTAAAAAGCATGGCTGTAAAAACATTGGTAACCAGAACGGCTGTCTCCTCTAGAAAAACCCCTTCACTTTTATACCAGCACTCTTTACAGGAGACATTTTGAGTTTCACTGCTTCAAAATTAGTTAAAAGAGAAAACATTCACCGACTGAAACATCTCAACACAACTGAGTGAATTTTGTTCTTCTTGAGATTTTTACTGTTAATCAAGAGCAACTCATCTTTAGTCTTGAGTAAAAGTACATGAAGTCAGCTTAAATGTAAAATATGTTGAAAAACATATTTTACATTTAAGCTGACTTTATGTACTTTTACTTATTTATTTGAAAAAATAAATGTAATTCATTATATAGGCCTAAGAATTAGGTAAATTGAACCTCAAATGAATAAAATGCCATGAATAATATAACCAATGGGTTAAAAATCACACACTCCAGATGTTGAGCCACTTGCACGGTCACCTTTAGCAGGGATGACGTGATGTTATCTTCTGTACGGAATTATAAACCTTTCATTGGTGTAAAATAGTTTTACATCCATTTTTTTGTTTCTTTAGTGATTTCAGGTTTGCAGACATTTGTTTCTGGACAGCTACTACTATATCTTAAGGTCTTACTACAGCATTTTAAACAAGCTTAGGTCTGGACTTTGACTAGGCAACACATTGGTTCTTCAGTTTTTCAGGCACTCTGTTGTAAATTTGCACTTATGTTTATGATCAGTGTCCCGTTGATGACCCAGACTGAGCCAGCTGTAAAACAGATCGCCTTACATTTTACACTAGAATGCTTTGTACCTAAAAGTTCACACTATACTCACAACGCTAGGTGACCAATTTATCACTCCTCCGAGCTGCAATTTGTTCTCTCCAAACATTACGCTGTCCATTAGGGGCCACCATCTCTACTTTGAATTAATGTGGACCGAGGATGTTGTTCCAGAACAATTGTGACTTATTCAGATGCAACTTTGCAAACCTGAGCTGTGCTGTCTTATTCTTTATAGAGATTTTCTTTTAAACCAGTCATACTTGTTCAGTCTCTAATTGTCAGTTTATGAACGTTAACATTTAATTACACTTTAAACTTACAAGCACCTTTCAAAAGACCCAAGGGCACTTAAGAGAGAAAACAATAGAGAGAATAATTATTTGCTGAAACAATTAAAATGCAAAAATATCAATTAACAACTGCATGCTTTACCTCCCGTGACAGCCAGGTGTCTGGTAGTTAACATGCCAACTGGTCCCTATAGAGTCTATAACAAATGAGTCACCTGCAGGCCATGTTCTAACAATAGCACTCGTCACCATGGAGCTCTGTGGAAAAAACAATTTTATTTAGTTCTGCTGCTAATCTTTTCTGGACTGAAAGTTGGATGTTTCATTATAGAAGTCGAAACAGAGAATATCACAACTGCTAAGAATAACATTCCAAAGATATCTTAATCCACCTGTATTCAATTTGTTGCAAGCTTTCTACTAAAGCTCCTAAATGCATCACTCAATCGTCTATTGTCCATCCAGAAAGCTGAGGGAACAGACTGTTTACAAGCTAAGACTTAAAATAAACATACAAACAGGATTAAAATGATAAGGAAGGGGTATTAAATGTGCTGGACTTTTCTGGTCGCATTATAGAAAACCGATGCTCCAGGACCCAAACATTAAAGAACGTCAGACATCTGATGAGGTTTGTGAACACAAGAAAAATAATTAATTTTCTAGTGTGACTATCTTTTCTAATCTTCATCCCATGAGCGGATCAATAAAAAAATATATATTCTAAAACTTGATTTTATACAACTATTGTATGTTGTTAAGAACAACATTTGCTTTACTTAATTTACCTCATGAAGTAAAAATGTCTATGTATGATAAATTAGGAACATTTATTTTATTTTTTTTATTGGCACAGTATTGTTTTTTTGATGGCTTTATCTGGAAGTATTAGGGTACCTTGGAAGGAAAAAAAAAGATGAGAAAGTTTTATTATTTTTTAACCTTTTTCAAGATTAAAGTTGAAAATATGAGGAAACAAAATCCAAATTCTATAGCTTCCGTTCTGTCAGTCTGCTCCAGGGCAGCTGTGGCTACATTGTAATTTATCACCATCAGTAGGAGTGTTTATAACAGGTAAAACAAATAAATAAAATAGTGTAGTGCAAAGCGCTTTGGAATCCTCAGACTTGATAAAGATGGAAACAAATGCAGGCCATTTTCCATTTTGCACAGACTGGACAAACGTTTCAGTCTGCAGGTGTTCAAACCTAGCAGCCACAAACTTCAAAAGACTCGCATCTGTAATTGAAGTGAAATGTAGTTCTACATATTATTGAACAATGGGAGCTGAATACAAACATATGTCACATTTTTCAGATTTTATTAATAACTGAAACTTGTGATGATCTATCAAGCATAATTCCAAAACAGTATACTAAAGTTTGTGGCTGAAATCAAACAAAATGAAATAACTGTGCATGCTGATATAGAAGCAAAACCATGTTTTCACATCGCAAATGTAATCTATGGCGTTGAGTGGAGCTTACGTTCCTGAATGAAACAATGGCGTTAATGAACACCAGAGAAACTTAGCTCATCCTGTTATTTATGGCTCTCTATTTGAGACTGAACAAAAGATGTACACTGTGTTTTTCTGGGGCATACTTTAGACACTTCATGCAGTAAGAATCTTATTTTCTTTCGAAATTAGGCCTGAGTGGGTGTGGGAGAAGGAAGAGATGGAGCTTCGCTGTAGCACACATGCAGAAACTGTCATCTTTGAATGAATGAAAGTATTTCCAAAATGTTGAGGAAATGTTTCTGCTCCTTTTTTCCAAGACAAACCTGTTCAGCAACAATGTGCGTTCTTGACATTGCAGTTTAAAGGGCTAGACAAAAAAGAAAACTTAATACCAAATCCTTAATGTGCTGGCAGAATGGTAATAGGACAGCTATAAATGACCGCAGTTACAAACACAATACTAAAGGATCACTTTGCAGTGAAACTGCACAGTGACAAAAATATTAAAATATGTTAATGAGAGTAGTTGTTGGGGTAAATTGGTGAACTTCAATTTGAGAAACAGAAAGATCCTCTCGGTTTACTGTGCAGAGCTGCTGAATTAGACACTAAAAGCTCTAACCGACACTGGGGATCAGTTTGCACTTTCATCACAGATGGCAGAGGTGAGCAGTAGGAGCCGCTGCCCCACCTGAACAGCGTAATGTTACATCTTCGAAAGCCTGACATCATGCTTTTACAAACCGGCTGAAGGACAGCCTGAATAGACTAGGTGGAGTCGCACATTTTTCAAAAAGGAGTCACCTGTTCGGTTTGAAAACCAAAGGAAATGCGAGCCGTGGCTCCAAAACTGTACAATGAATACAATTAAGATCAAACAAAAACAACTAAAAATGAATTATAAAACAACGACAATAGTTACTGTTTCTCAGAGCTGCATACAAGTCAACTATTAGCACCTGTTGATGCACCGTCTAGCACCTCTTATAATCCATTTCAAGCCAAAAAATTATTAAATGCTAACATTTTCTAAGTGCAAGTACTTATTAGTCACCACAGCAGGGTTCTAAAGGTGAGTGACCGTTTACCTGAGTTTTAAGTTGGCCATGAATTCCTCCATCGACACGTTGTCTAAAAGCACAAAGTCTGCCTTCCCAAACTCCAAGCTTTCGTGCTCTGCCATGCTGTCGCCGTGTTGTTTTTACTGAAACAAGTAGCGAAAAAATATTTTAAGGACTTGTAAAGTGCCTAGAAAAAGATGAACATTGGCGGTCTTCGTTGAGCTCCTCCTCAGACAACGCTTCGCATTTTGATTTGTTTGGCAAGTCAAACTCTATGTCCGCTCATGATAAATTAAGCTGGAACATATCTTTAAAAGCCTCTCCTTCTGTTTGCAAGACGTTGTTCTCCTCTAGCTCTGTTTATCCACAAGAGAAAAACCGTCATATCCACACAAACTTCCCTGCTCTTTCCTGAAATCGTCCCGTTACAGCGTGCGCGAGCTCCAGTCTTTTCCACCCCCGCTTCACTTCACGCTGCGTAGATCTACTAAAACAGACGCAGCACGAACGTCCGGGTCGCACGTCAATGTGGCCGCCATGTTATGAGAGGCAAAATCAACAACGCATCGCAAGATAGTTCTGTTACCTTTTGGGAATTTGTGTGAGTTTTATAAAACTCCTCGTACAATTCCAGGATTTTGAGACTTTAAAAAGTGGGATTGCAAAAAATAAAATTAAATAAAAAATAAAACATTTGCACCTTTTTAATTTGTTGGGGTT